>VCCN01006703.1:423690-435228 GCA_006491835.1 Architeuthis dux | reverse complement strand
GGGGGGGGGCATTTCGCGGTATTTCGGTAAATAGTGTATTTCGTTAAATGTTATATTCTATAGATATATGATTTTTAACTTCATTTAAAAAGTGCTTATTTCGTATTATTCTGACTTGAATGCTTGTAAATATTGATTTCTGTGGGGAATTTATTTTAGTTTTGGCCCATATCGAGGGTATTTCCCGTTATTTCTGGGGTATTTGCAGTATTTCGGTAAATAGGAGGGTATTTGGGTAAATAGCAGTATCGATGATATCGATATATAATTGCTACAATAACTGAAAAAAATGATCAACGAATTGTTATATTCTATAAATATATGATTTTTAACTTTATTCACAATGATTCTTTTGTATCATTATGACTTGCATGCTTATAAATATTGATTTTTTGTGGGGCATTTCGTTTAGTTTTGGCCTATACCGAGAGTATTTCGCGTTATTATTGGGGTATTTTAGTAAATAAGAGGGTATTTCGGTAAATGTTATATTCTATAAATATAATGTACTTTAATTATATAGTCATATGATGAAAACAGTGTAATAAATTTATATTCTATAAATATATTCTTTACGTCATTTAAAGTGCTTCTTTTGTATTATTATGAATTAACTACTTATACTGTAGGACATTTCGTTTAGTTTTCCGGTATATCACGGTATTTCGTGACCAAATACCGAGGGTATTTTGGTAAATGTTACAAAATACCATACTATTAACCAAAATACCGCGAAATATCCCAGAAATAACGCGAAATATCTTCGGTATGGGCTAAAACTAGACGAAATGCCTCACAGAAATCAATATGTATAAACATTCAAGTCGTAATAATACGAAACAACCACTTTAAATGAAGTTAAAAAATATATATGTATTGAATATTACATTTTATTGATATTTTGTTTGTACAATTCTAGTAATTACATATTGCTGATAGACTTGTAGTAATTGCTGTAAAGTTTCGCACAATCGATGTTGAAAACGGCACCCAAATAAAAACAATTTAACAATCCAAAGCAATGACAATAGAATGTATGTATTTACTTCTGTCTTTCTTTCATTAATTCTTTTCTTTTTATTTGTGCGCAGTTTTTAACATAGAGTGTGCGAGGGTGTGAAACTTTACAATCGTAAACTTGTAATTACATATTATTGCTGATAAACCTGTAGTAATTACAATATGATAAACTTTAGAATCGATGATAAACGTGTTGTAGTAATTACATATCGATGATCAACTTGTAGTTTTTATGAAATGAAAATAAATAACTGCAGTTATTTATTTTCATCGACATTTGTATTAGAAATATTATTTGTCTCCCTCAATCCTCAATCTGTCACAGAGGAAGTTGTTCGGCTTACGAATCAACTTGACTTGCAAGTCACTACTGAAGATGTGAATGAACTAATTGCATCTCATTCAGAGCCTATGACCAATGAAACTTTGATTGACATGCAAGAGGAAAATAAAGATGATGATGAAGAGGAAATCACTCCTATCAAAGCTTTGACAGTGAAGAAAATGGATGAAGCTTTTTCACACCTTGAACAGTTCTTGAATATTATGGAAGAATATGACTCAAATGCAGAAAGAAGTTCACAGGTTTGTAGAGTTATTGATAAAGACACAGCATGCTACAGGCTCCTTTATCAAGAGAAGAAGTGTGGTGTTCAACAAACTGTTGATATTTTTTTCTTCCAAAATTGATTAGTAGTCTATATAACACTACTGTATAAGTATGTTTATTAATTAATTAAGTGTTATTGTCCTTAATTTTTCTCGTTCTATGTCAAGGGCCAGGCGTATCCATATATTTTATCATTGGAAATAATTCCAATGACTCTGCAGGGGATATAAGGATTGATACGAGCGTATTTCTCATGTTTTGATTGTCACAATCCCCCAAAGAAACCTAGGTACTCACATGGGAACGGAACCTCCTAAATAATATGTAATTCAATGACTCAAGATTCGGACATTCGTACATTTTTAGCTCTCAGAGAACGGAACCACCTAATTAATATGTAATTCAATGATTCAAGATTAGAAAATTCAACATTTCATGCAGTTTTTCTGGAACGCAACCAGTACCAAAGTAGACGATTTCATGTATTTTGCGGTATTTCGCGATATTCAGAAGGAATTTCGCGGTATTTCGGTAAATAGCAGTATCCCTACCGTAATATTCTGTGATAGTTCCAAGTTTACTTGTTTTATGTATGTTGAGTCAAATCTTTCTGTAAGTATATATGCAGATCTAAATGATGAAACAAAGGCAAATATTTGTGGACACAGATTTAACAAACATTTAATGAGAAATAAATGACAATACAAATGGATACGTACTTTTAGCACATACTACACTGAAAGAGAAGATTGATGAAGTAACTAAAGTAACTGTAATATAAAGAAAAGGGTATTTCGGTAAATAGCAGTACCGGCTAGTGTATGGTAATAGGCCTACGTGACCGGTAATGTCACTTTCCTCTTTCGGTATGTGCTACGGCAATGGTTCCCAAACCTTTTTGATTCACGGCGCCCTTAGTATATTAGGATTTTTTACGGCTCCCTAAGTCAGAAAAATACTGAACAATTGCATTTACGTTCATGTGGTTGAGTTAGTTAGGTAAAATATAAACATTTAAATACTTGATTTAACTTGATAGTTTGATCACACCACCATTCAGTAAATTCAATATACTTCCTATCATCGTGACGTGCATCATCGCATTGAATTACGATTGCCTGGAATTAATAAAATTGTCAAATATCTCTCAGCGGCCCTGGGGGCTAACCGCGGCGCCTTGGGGAGCTGTGGCGTACACTTGGGGAATCACTGTGCTACGGACTTATTTTTACCTCTGGCATGAAATCTCTATAAAATAACATTAGCTTTCCAGTGTTGTTAGATTTCGAGTTTTTCCCACCCGATACACTTGAAATTTGGGTATACAGGGAACTCTCGATTAACGCGGTTCCGATCTGCCCGTTTTCGCTTAACGCGCTAACAATTTTTTATCCAACACATCGAATAGTGCTCCCTATTATATATTAAAAGATTGTTTTAAAGATCATTTAAACATTTTTTTAAAATTGTAAGTTGGGGATTAATTACATTATTTCTCATAGGTTTCGATTATTTCTCAGTTCGATTAACGCGATTTCGATTAGCGCGGCACCTTTTGAGGACGCATTAACAGCGTTAATCGGGGATTTCCACGTAGTTATTAGCAAAAGATCTGAAATTTTCACTGTATAATGTTCGACGTATGTGATTAATATTCACCGCTGAATTAAGTTCATTAACAAAGATGGAGATTATGTTGAAAATAAATGTGTTGGGTAAAATAAATGCTTTCAACATTAGGCTTTTTCGAGGGCCTGCATACCATTAGTAATGTGGTGAGTTCAATCCTCACTGTCTTGTGGTCTTATGACTGTGTGAGACTAAACTAAGATTAGTAAGTACTCTTTGAGAGTCTGCTTGGTGGCTGAGATAATTGCGCATTTTCCACCGTAACTGGTGGTCGGTGATCGTGGCCAGGTCAGGACTTCGAATGCTGATTTTCTAGGCAGTCAGAACTGACGCTTGGGAAATTGGCACACATAATCTCCCTAACTTCAATTTCTTGCATTTGGCTTTGTGCCAGAATAAGCTTAGGAAATATTTATTCACAGAGACGTAGTTGGGGAGAGAGGGGGCTCCAATGGAAGGGCCCCCCAAAAGTTTTATAAATTATAGTTCACCTACTGCATTTCTATTGACATTATACAATAACAATGATATATTTGTACAAACAGAATTGCATAAATAATAATTCAGCCTTTGGAGTTGTTTTTCACCAATTAAGTCATTCGGTCCATTTATTGCAAATTTTCCTTTTCTCACTAAATGTTGGAGCTGGTTCCTCAACGAGCCAAGCCCCCGCCCCCAAATCACTAGCGACACCTCTGTGTATTCGATAGCGTTAGAAAGAACGGCAAGGCAGACGAGCAATTTTTGTCTGCATTAATTTTTTTAAAGTTGTGCATTTACGGAAAAATGTAAATGTATTTTTTCTGACACAGTGTCATCTATAAATGCTACGTTGTACTCAACTTAATTATTTTTTGCATTGTTAAAAAGAAGATAATGATCAGCAACGATCGAACGTCTTGTTGGAAGGTAGACAAGCTCATATTTAAGGCAATGCCAACAGTGTAGCTGCACAGGACCCAAAATCTTAGCCTCCGGTGCCCCAAAATATGTTTTTAAAATATATTTTATTTTCAATGTTTTTCAGTGTTTCAATTTATTTAAGGATGTATTATGTTACATAGAGATAGCTTAATGATCCATAAAGGACTTTACGTTAAATTAAACATCATAATTGTATGAATATTCCATTTTTGTTTTGATTTGTTTCAAAATAATAGCTAAATACAAAAATAGAAGGAACCCTAAAAAATGGGCCCTATCAATGTTAAATTCGAACCTGGAGGTAGACAATCTTTTTAACGCCATGGCATAGGGATGAACACGCACTTAAAAAAAAACTTCGACACCCTATTTTAAAAACGTAATTAAAATTTCAAAAATTTCGTTCTCAAGTATTTTTCTTGTCTTCGCTAGAAAGAAAAAAACTTGAGAATCTAAAAAAAAATATTCATCGATTTTAACGTAGAATCGGATTGTTTTAAGTCTATGTTTACTTTTATCGGCAAAACTATCAATTATTACGCTATATTTAATGACAGATAATTCGAAATTTTTAATAAATCTTAAAAGGTAATTTAAATCTTTTTTAAAATCTTAAAGCCTGTAATTAAAAATCTACCAACAAATAAAGTGATCGTTAGATGAAAAGGATTTGATGAGCATAGTTTCATCATTACTCAACTGAACTGCGCAAATAAACTTGGATTTACCAACTAAACAGAGAGAAAGTAGAACAAATTGTGTAATAAAATTGACGCTATGCATATATTCTGCAGTTAATAATCTCTGAGAAATATGTCTTGAAGAAGAAAAAAAAGTGAATATCAGACCATAGCAAATGAATAGCATCATTTCATTATTATTTATGCAAATAATAGCCATATCCTATCGTGTCAAGTACTGCTTGCATTGATGCAAGCGTTACTGGCAATACCTTTCTTCCTGATTCTCAATTCACAAAATACAAACTGAGTGCCAAAACTTGCTAAAACAAATTTTAGGCAAAAAAGTGGCAAACTTCGGTGATCAAATTTCACTTCTAAGCGTTAATATGATTATGGCGATTTTTTCACTCATAGCACTGTGAACGACCTTCACGGATTGCTTTGATTGGATAACGTAATAACTACATAATAAAAGCTTTTACAATTTCTTTCAAGCATAATCTGATCAGAGACGTACACAGAACAAGTTAAACATAATTCTATTTTACAATGACAAGTTAATCATTTTAAAACACTATAATTAAAGCAAAAAAAATCCAACTCTTTGAATTATTGATACTGCAGAGGAAGCCGTTTATTATAATCACGGATAATGTTATCAAACAGTTATTGTTATCAAAATCAGTCGGTCCGAAACTTTATTTAAAATGAATTAAAAAATAATTATAAATTATCAATAAATTTCATATTATTTTTTTCATAATGTAAAATTGTTTATAACACTGAATTTAATAACATAACCATGAATTCATAACAATGAATGTAAATCTATAACAATCAATGTACATTGTACCGATTTTAAAATCTTTTTCTTAATGTTATCAGCTGGATATTGTTATCTAAAAGACCCTGTCCCAAAGTGATTACAATTTTGCGAGATCTGTTCACACGCCAAATGTACTATGGAAATGTTGGCATCTGCTTACTTTATATACATGCTTTTAATATTTGCCGTGTTACTAAATATGTAATTATTAGAATGAATGAAAATTGTTTAATAAATAAATCCTACCGGTTTTATTGCAAGTGAATGTATAGCCAAATAAACTTCTGGGAAAGCAAGAGAATCAGAAACAGAAGAAGAGAAAGGTTTTAGAGGGTAATAAAAATGAAACTTACCGTTCGAGTTCTCAAGCCGGGAGTCTAAATTGTTCTTAGTTTTGGGCACCGCAGTTGCAAAACCACCCGGTAGAGAGCGGAACGCTGTCTTCAGCGAACCAGGAAGGTGCCGCTGTTCACGTGCTGCTGCTCTCAAAATATATCGAGAAACTTTCGTCGGAGAACTGAGTGTAGAAATGATTAACTTAAATATGCCTTGAATGCCTTGCTTCGTGACACTGGAGAAGAGTGTTCGTTCGACTTGAGGTCCTTTGCAGACACTTTGCGATTCTGATGGAGTGGTTTTGTGTAAGCCTTATTTATACATATATATGTGAGTTGGTAGTCCAGGTGATCTTGGGTGGTTATTAAGAAGGTGGCAGTCGCTCTTGGATAAATAGGAGCTACTTCTTCGTCGAGAAGGTCGATAAAGCAAGGGTGGAGCAGAGGGCGTTGTTTAATCTGATTGAGTGTCGCATAGTATTAAAAAATATCGATACTTGGGAGTTGTGGGTCGAACAGAATTGATGATGTACTTATTCTTCATTCTTCTTATTTCTTTTTCTTTGCAAATATTCTCATCTCTTGTTCTTGTTCTTGTTCTTGTTCTCCTTCTTGTTCTTGTTCTTGTTCTTGTTCTTCTTCCTCTTTCTTTCTTTCTTTCTTTCTTTCTTTCTTTCTTTCAAGATTTTCTCCGCCCACTTCTCTCTTTGTTATTTTGTTTCAAAAATTATCTTCTGGTCGAACCATTTTTAATTGTGTCACATAATTTCTCTGCCTCGTCGATATTTGCTAGACTTAGTTTAGTTCGGCACAAGGCCATATGGGGGTGAGGGGAATTGGATTACGAGGATTGTACTGCACCAATCTTCCAAGTCAGAAGATTTGGAAATGTTGGCTTTCCCCTGGGTTCGAACACCTAGGACTGACACTGGTGAAAAACACGCAACTATTTAACCCATCAAGCAGGTTTATGATATTTTACAAAGCCCAGCTTAGTACGGTACAAGGTCGAATGAAAGTTAGGTGATTTTTCTTACGCCACTCTTCCAAGTGGGAAGGGCCTGCCCTGCTTGCCTGTTTGCTTGCCTGCCATGAAAATCAGCATTCGAAATCCTGGCTCAAACACTGACCACTGGAACCTATGGAAAATACGCAACTATCTAACCGACCAACTAGGCCACAAACAAAATCAAGTTTATAATTTGGGATTTCGGGGGGGGGGGTAACTGCCTTGGAAATCAGCATCGGGAATCCTGGTTTTTACTGACCACAAGTACCGCTAGAAAATGCGCAACTATTTCAGCCACCAAGCAGACTTATTATATTTACTAAGCTTAGCTTAGTACAGCACAATGTCAAGTGGGGAGAAAGATTGCTAGCTTTGAAAATTAGTTTTTAATTATTTATTCATTCTTTTATTATCTTCTGCAGTATTTTCCTTTTCATGCCTTTGCCTTTTATTTCTTCACTCATATGTATCGTTCGTAACACCTTCCATCTCATGTCCACCTTCTCGACACCGAGGCTTTTTTTTTTATTGCACGTCCTTTATCTTTTCTTTGTTCCGCTATCTCAATTCTATTAACTCAGTTTCGTTGTTATAGTTCTTCCTCATTCTTCTTCTTTTCCATTCCTCATCCTCTTCTTCTTTTCCATTCCTCATCCTCTTCTTCTTTTCCATTCCTCATCCTCTTCTTCTTCATCAATTTCTGTCTCTATTTTCCTGCTCCCCTCCTTCACCCCTTTTGTTGTTTGTTTTACTCTTTTCTTCTCAGTCTCAAAACTTCCTTTCTTTTTCTTTTTTCCTTTTCTCATTCCCCCTTTTCAAACTCCTGCTTCCTTCCTATTATCTTTTCATTATTTTCTTTTTTCCCCTGTCCCCTGTAGACAGCCAGGACACTGGCTCTAAAATAGATAACCCACACCCAATGACTGTCACCCCTCTTCGACGACTCCAGTCGATAGAGATTGCATTTAATGGTTATTTGCTGGCTTAATCCAAGCGTTTATGGGGAAATTACAGAACGCCGATAGGCTCGAGTAACGGAGAACATCCCATATTTAGAAACCGTTCATTCACTTATTCATTACGTTCATTCATTTCATCTCTCTCTCTCTCTCTCTCTCTCTCTCTCTCTCTCTCTCTCTCTCTCTCTCTCTCTCTTGCCCTTTTTCTTTTCTGCAACTGTCACATCGGACGCAGGAGACTCTAAGGAGACACTTTTCTTTGTCTCTTTCCATGTTTCATGTTTCTTGGCCCCCATCTCTGTTTGTCTCTCTTTTACTACCAATCAGTTTAGTTCTCTGTTTTTTTCTTCACCCAAGTTAGTTAAACCGACCCCTATTCCCCTGCTAGGTGGGTTGTTTCTCATTGAGGATGGCGAGAAATAGGAGGAATTTATTTCTCTTTTAAATACGTAGTTCGCTTTATTTCAACTTATCTTTTTCTTTAATAGTTTTCTTTTGTGTCCCTGTTTATTTTAAAAAAACTTTTACGGCAATTTCATTGGTCAAAAACTCATTAATTGTATGTATCTTCCCCAAACTTATTAAACTTTACCTTCAATGTGTGCGTGGGTATTGATACTCTTTCTCTCTTCCCTTTCTCACACACCCTCTCCCCCTCTCACATACACATTTATAAGTACAGAACATACATACATGGGTGGAGCTTGTAATGAACTTCTATGGATGCGCACTTGTAGGTTTGAACTCTATTTTAAAATAAAATTGGATGCTAGTAGTAAGGTATGCCCCACAGACCACTTGGCGAAATAAGCCATAAAGAGTGAGGTCTAACACAACAAGAAGCAACGAGAAGCGATGTGAATGTAATTAAAAAAAAGCTTTTATACAGAGGTTTGTGGTGATTAATTAAATACATTAAGGTTAGGGTTATTCATTGTGCTTCGCTTCTTCGTACTTTACCACGATCCTCTTGTCCCCCCTATGTACCATAGAGACTAATGATTTGGCCAATATACGCCTTTTATCATTCTTCATCTACAATAGGTTACAGGTTATTACTAATAAAATCACCACAGTAGCATCACTTGTTACTACGGAAAAAAATATTGATGTATATTTTACTGTACAAGACTGTACAGACATTCATCACAGTTTTTTGGTGTCAAGTAGAGGGTACGAAAAATAAAAGTTGTAAAATCTGACTGGCAAGTGGTCTGAGAGATTCCTTTCTTTGTAATGAGTAGTTTAAGCTGGTTACCATGGACTTGTAAAATCTACAATCGATAGAATGAATATCAAGCAAAGTCAATTTTTTAAACATGGTACCCAGCAGCTAAAGAGCTTGAACAATTTGACAATAAAAATTGACATAAATGAGTACACTCCTATCACATTTTTTATAGAAAGTTTATTTTCTTCTAAACCAAACATAGCAGGATTTTATTATTTCTAGTGGAACATTACACAATCAAACCGGATATTATTAGGTATTATGTATGACCAAACTCTACAGCATTGAAATTCTGGTGCCAAAAATATGAATACGTTGTCGTCCAAAAATGAGTACAGCCATACGAAAAAGGTTTATTTCAAATCAATGTTTGGTGTAACCACCTTTACTTTCTATTACTCCTTGTAGTCTTGGCGACATTGACGTCACTAGATTTGCACAAACAGTCATTGGAATGTTTTCCCACTCCAACAGTATGCATTCTTTCAAATCTGTCTTTTTGGATGGTCGTCGGTCTTCTACCTTTCGTTTCAGTACATTCCAATAGGATTTAAATTCGGTGACAGGCTAGGCCAATAAAGCACTTTTACCTTTTGCTTCATCAGAAACTCAGTGGTTTTTTAGCGGAGTGTTTTTGATCATTGTCATGCTAAAACACAGCTCTTCTTCCAATGCGTTTGAGTGAAGGCAACATGTTTTCTTTCAATATATTGATGCAACCTTCAGCATTCATGATTCCGTCGATGTAATGCAGCTCACCAGTACCATTAGAACTCACACAACCCCAGATCATGACGTTTCCACCACCATGCTTAATTGTTGATACCAAACACTTTTCCTTGTACGCCCCACCATGACAACGCCAAATTCATTGGATGCCATCAGATACAAATAGATTGATTCTTTTCCCATCTAACCACAATATGCTGTCTCAAAATGTTGAATTGTTATCCTTATTCTCCTGCGCAAACTTTAAATGGGTCTGTTTGTAACTAGATTTCAGTTGCGGTTTCCTACGCGTCGGCCACGTAAGCCGGTTCAGGGTACATTTGATCGTTGTAGTAGAATCATTCACGGCACACACTTTTTTTTACCTCATTAGCAACATCCGCAGCCGATTTTCTCAGGTGTTCATCAACCAATCTTCTGATAAAACGAATAGACCTTGGTGTCAGCATGCATGGTGGACCTGGTCTCTCCTGTACACCTCCGACATTTCCACTTTTCTTGTGATTTTGAACAATTTTGGCAACAGTGTTTTTGCTTTTTGTAGAAATAAATAACACATTCCTTCAAATCGGAAGAGAGATCTTTCACGCGTGGAGCCACTACTGAACTAAACGTCTGTACACTGAAAACTATGACTTCATAAGAACTATTTTTAAGATTGCGTACTCTATTTATATTTAAATTTATTTAAATCCCCTAGTAGAAAAAAATAATCAATAATGGTTTAAAAATATACTTACTATATAGAATGAAATACACTTTTTTTTAGTAGGGCTGTACTCATTTTTGGACGGCAACATATTCATATTTTTGGCAACAGAGTTTCAATGTTGTAGGGTTTGGTCATAAATAATACCTGATAATATCCGTTTTGATTGTGTAATGTTCCACTTTTTTCCATGTTTTTTAATGTTATCTATGGATAGATAAATATTTTAGAATATTTCTATTTTTAAACATCGTTTTAAAAATATATAATTTTTTTACGGGGGTTGATATTTTAAATATCGTTTAAAAAAACAACGTTTTAACTCAGTTGTTGCCTAAAAGAAAGAAAAATTAAAAATAAAATTCAAACGAAAGCCAGTCGGAGCTATGATAAGTCTCTCCATTTGTATTTTTCTTTTGTTTCTGCAGGATCTTTAGCTGTCCACTTACACACAAACACAAAGAATCAGCAGTCAGTCATATCAGCTTTAAAGAGAGGAAGACAGTAAACCTATGTCTCCATTTTGTGACTCTTAGATCTGAACAGACAAACAAACATACCAACAAACACATTTGATTTGGGCGTTTATATGTATAGATTATTTTTGTTGTACTCATTGAATTTTCCCATTAATCATAACTGGTGGCTTTCGCTGGAGATAAAACGAAAGCAAGTCTTCTCAATACTGCAGCACCCTCCTCGGTATTGCTGGCGTCTGGAAAGTCTCAATTCTTTCTCGGATTCCCGAATTTCTCCGAATCTGTTTGCGAGCCTCTTTGGGACCATTCCAAGCATACCAGTAATGTTGATTACAACTGTCACCTTCATGTTCCGCAATTCGTTCTGTTCAGACCGCTGATACTTTTCCAGCTTT
>VCCN01006703.1:274787-310456 GCA_006491835.1 Architeuthis dux | reverse complement strand
ATTAAAGCTATAAAGATTTGGTCTCTAGCAAATAATTGGGATAGCCTTATTGCAAGAGAGCTTATTCCAAAGCAGACCGTTATGGTGCTTGTCATTCATAGAATGACTGGCAGAAAGGAAGTTGCAAATAGGCTGCACAAATGCAACCACGCCATTTCTTATGAACACATAAGAATACAAAACATGGCATGGTCAAGAATAGTCTCTTCGAGGCAGCTGCTTTTATCAAACATGCACAAAAGATTTTGGATGCATAGTACTCTAGACAATAACAATGGAAGGCAAGAAACAATGACAGGTGCAGGCACAACTCACGATACAACCAAGATTTTGTTTCAAATACCAATTAAAGAAGAGAAAGAGTCTATTACACAAATTGGCTAACAAACAAAACGACAACTTGATATCTTCTATAGTTTTGAGAAGGGTTAACATTCAAATAGTTCTTCAGACGATTGAACTCCTTGTTGTTTGTGTTGCTAACACAACGTCTCAGCCAATCCATTCTTCGGCCTTCTTCAGGTGTAATATCCGATTGTGATGGCGTAAACAGAAGGTTTTTAATTTCAAAGGAGGTAACCCTTATAATGTAGGATTCAGGTGTTTCTTTGTCCTTGTGTTGTCGGGTTTGGGCCTGTTGAGTAGCGGAAGCCACATTGGGTTGAACTCCGCACTTGTCAGACTAATGCATTCAGTCGACATGTTGATATGAGCTACCTCTTTGATTTTCAACAACGTTCTCTGTCAATAATCTGGACTTCCTCCCTGAGAGGAAAGTGGTCACCTTTCTCTCTCCAGATATGGTCAGCCATTCCAGATTGTTCTATATCGCCCTTGATTAAGGCTTTTCTGTGTTCCTCAAGTCTGATTTTGAGGGGGTGGCCTGTTTCCCCACTGTAGATTTTTCCACATTTACAGGGCATGATGTAAACACAGTTGTTTATAAGTTTCGGATCGCGAATCATTCCCACCTTGCTTAGTAAGTTTCGGAGTGGGTGTGATTGTTTGAACACAACCCTGATACTATGTTGGTGGCAGACTCTCTGTATTCATTCTCCTATGCCTTTTAGGTAGGAGGAAGGGGCGTTGGAACCTTTGTGTTACTGCTCTCGACTGTCCCCTTCACTTGCAACAGTATGGTGGGGGATAACCGTTTCTTTCGAGTGTTCTGCGTGAGGTTTGCCCATTCTTTTTCCTCTATTTTTGGTGTGCTACTAAAGGTCACTGCTCGGATTTTCAATATAAATCTTAATTTCAGTTGCTTTTCATTGCAACTACTCAGACCTTTATTCTACAGCCATTAGTAAACATGGATCATAAATAAAGAATAAGATTCAAACTTCAAGACAGCCTTCTTGAGATAAACGTTTCTATCTTTCCCAGGGCTTATTTTGTTTATTTCCGATCCTCACTGTTTACAAATGCCTGTAGAATGACAGTCTGAGTAGTTGCGATGATAAGCAACAGAAATTAAGATGAGAGAAATACTAGTAAAAAATTAATAACGGTTTGTAATGGAGGACTTTTAGCTTTGTATCCACATATATAAAACGCAATGGGTATCTATATACATATATTTATTTTGTGTGTAACACTTTTCAATGAGCACACAGAGTGAGACTTTGATCCTAGGCAGAAGTGCCGATCCATAACGTACTGCAAAGCTATTTGGCACCCTTTTTTATTAATTAAAAGGAAATCAAAAACAAAAAATTACCCTATCTTCACAACCGCTGTGATTATATTTTGAGTGGTAGTTATTGCGTTTACTTGTAATTACTATATGAGAGAAAAATAAAAAACAAAAAAAACCATTTTTCAAAAGATTTTATTTTCCCCATTTAAGGTTTGCAGAGAAAAAACTACTGGCTCTAAACATTTATAATTTTGATATGTTGTGACCATACCTCTTAGGAGTATTCAGTGAAAATTTTATGTTCACTAGTTTTTATTATAATTAATATTGTTGTTAGGCAGGGCTATTTGGCACTTTTTGATTATTTTAATAATTTGCTTCTATATGGTTGTCGCACATGAAATGGACTTTTTTTTTTCATTTCTCTTTATAATTGCAATTTTGACAAATTCTGAAGAAGAGAATGTAGTTATACATATTTAACTGATTATACAACATTAGCTTTCTTTTAAATTTTCATCCTATGATTCATCATATCAGTTTTAAGGAGACAATTTCTCATTTATGCAGATGCTGTCCTCAAAGAAAATTAGACTATTGTTTTTGTAGGAATTCAAACTCGGTTGAAAAACTTAATTATGAAATCTTAGACCATCCTCCATATTCACCAGGATTAACTCGGCCATATTATCACCTATTCTGGCACTTTGAGCTTTTTCTTTGCAATAAAAAGTATGCCAACAAAGAAGTGATAATGACAGCATTTGAACAATTTTTAACTTCAAAAGATACTAATTTCCATAAAGAAGGAATCTTTAGACTTGAATCCTGATGGAAAAAAGTTATTGAAGCAAATGGAGCTTATTTTGTTCAATAAACCTGGTTTGTTTACATATTTAAGTTGCTTTTATTTTTCTGTTCATAAACGGTCATTTCATGTGGGACAACCTAATACACTGTTTCTATTTCATTTTGGGGGGTTTTATTCCAGATTACTTAACTGGTTATGTTGGAACTGGTGTCGCTAATATGCATCAGGAGGAAGAGGGAGAGTTAAGTGGATATGCATAATAGTAACACCAGTCCCAATGCAACAGTCAAGCAAACCAAAAATATATCAGTGTTTTTAATTCATATAAACATTAAAAATAAATAAATTTATACATAACGTATGATAATTATAAAGACATTTAATTAGTTGGTAACCTATATTTGCTCAGCGCCAGTGTGAACGACTGCTAAACGAGCGGCCTACATCGTAAATGTAAGCAACCTTATATGCAGGTTCTGCTCTTGCCACTGAGCTAACGATGCTTTCATGGGAGGCAGGAGTCTTTTACCAAACAGTTTGCCAGCCCATCTACTCACATGTTTGTATTTAGGCACAAATATAATACGGTCCCCTGTGTCAACAGTATGAAATTAAATAATTGATAATTTTATATCTGACAGAATATGATAATTATAAAGACAGGTTCCGAACTAATTAAATGTCTTTATAATTATCATATTCTGTTGGATATAAAATTATCCATAGTTTGATTTCATAACGTATATATATAAATAAAACACTATTTTTTACATTTTTTTGTTTTCGACATTATCATTGTGTGATTGAAAACACAAATGACGGCTTAATATAGATCCGTCAATTATCCCTTCTAACAGGCTTCAAGATTCATTTTTTATAGAAATTATTGACGATTGAAGCTAAAAACTATTCAAATGCTGTCATTATCGCTTCTTTGTTGGCATACTTTTTATTGCGAAGAAAAGGCTTGTGTCGGAATAGTGATAATATGTTGGAGATAGTCCTGGTGAATATGGAGGATGGTCTAAGATTTCATAATTAAGTTTTTTCACCGAGTTTGAACTCATACAAAAACAAAAGTCTAATTTTCTTTGAGGACAGCATCTGCATAAATAAGAGAAACTTGAAAACAAAAACATGAAAGAAAAACAACCATTCTAAATCAATCTTTATTATTATTGGATGAAGTATTGTAACACACCACTTTTTTATTAAATTTGACTAGTTTTTTTAACTTCATCCTAATAAAAAAGTGGTAAACCATTCTAAATGTTTGTAACCTAGTGTGTCTTTTAGATAATAGCCACTATAAAACAGAACCAGCCTCACAATATTTAAAGACAATACTGTAGCAATTTATTGCAAGAAGGAAACAAGGAAAATACAGAAAGTGGATAACCGAATGGTGCAGTAGTTTAAAAATAAAAAGGAAATTATAACAGTTCAATAAAGCAGATCTTCATTTATAAGTTTTCTTTTGTTGACAAAGCAAGCAGATTATTATTAATATTTCAACTAATTTCTTTCATCTTAATTTCAGTTACTTTTTATCATAGCTCTCAGATTGTCATTCTACGAGTAAGCAATGTGGATCGGAAATAAAGAATAAGCCTCCAGCGAGACACAAATTTGCATCCCTTTTCCTTGGCAAGCCTGTCTTAATGTGATAGCTGCTTTAAGGCTGTAGAATGACAGTGTGAGAGTTTTGATGAAAGGCAATTGAAATTAAGATGAATGAAATACTAGTAGGAATATTACTAATAATCGACAATGCTTCATTTAAGAAATTTTTAAAAATTCAAAAAATAATATTACTACTAATTATGTATGTGAATATACAAACATAAACGTATTTGTTTAGTTTTGAAAGGTTAATAACAAGGTGTAGATGATTGAATATTGTCAAAACTAAAGTGAAAAAATATGATATACAAGAAAGATGTTGAAAATGGCCTAAACAGCCGTAACATGTGCATCAGAAGACATATATAAGACGGAACTACATTCATAAAAATGTTAATTTTAAAATTTTAAGGTTTTTAAAAAAAACTTTGAAGTTTTAGAATTTTAACATTTATAACGTCCAGAACACTGAAATTGAAAATAATTTTCATAGTTTATTGTTGATATATAAGAAAGATATTGCATTATATAACTAAATTTCTCTTTATCCACTTTGTATAATAAATATTTCTCTCACTTTTTATCAAGGTAAAATCCTTAAAATTGGCATGCCACAAACCCCACAAAGCATGAAAAACAATAAAATATTAGTAAATGATTATTTTACCTGCTGGAGTATAACAATTGTCCATCAAAGACATGAAAAACAAGTAAGAAGCACAAAAAAACAACCAATCTTGAACATAAGAATCCTAAAATGAATCTGAAATTTAAATAAGCCCCCTTATATGATTTGATAATAGATGATTAATTAAATCTAGCAATGGGCTACAAATGAGATTCACTGTCATATAACTGGACAAGAAGTGTGGATTACAGTAATGCCATCATTGTTGTTAAATTATCTTAAGTAGAAAACTAATAACAAAAATCAAGCAGCCATTGGGTAATTCAGATGAAGTGGGTTCAATTAATGTATTGTAGCAAAAGGATAAGCAGGAAATTGCTGTAAGGGGGGAATTAAAACAAATAGCCTTAAATGAACTGAACAAAAACAAAAAGGACACTGATTGAAGAGTTTAGATACACGCACATGCTGTTTATGTAACCCATGATATCACAGGTAGGATCTATTAAACAAATACAGGGAAAGCTGCTTATTGTGATCACATTGAGACAGGGTCATTTCGATAACAATAACCGGATGATAGCATTAAGCAAAAGATATAAAAATTGCAACAATTTACATTCATTGTTATAGTATTAAATCTATTGTTATAAACAACTTTTTTTTTTTACTCTATTAAACAAATACAGGGAAAGCTGCTTATTGTGATCACATTGAGACAGGGTCATTTCGATAACAATAACCGGATGATAGCATTAAGTAAAAGATATAAAAATTGCAACAATTTACATTCATTGTTATAGTATTAAATCTATTGTTATAAACAACTTTACATTATATGAAATATATGAATTTTCTATTCATTTAAAATAAACTGTTTGGGACTGATTGATTTTGATAACAATAATTTGATTTTGATAACATTATCTGTGAGTATAATAAACGGCTTCCTCTGCACATCAAAACTTTCATTCACTCTAATGATTAACTATATAGTAGCACAGCAAATTCTGGTAGTAAAGGAAACTAGCATTCCAAGGGAAATTATGAATCACCACCACCCATATATGCTTCTTTTTACCTTGTAAATTAAACAGTGGTGGTGGGCAGTGATCACTAAAAAGTCAAAATTTTCAAAAAACAAGTGAGAATGCTGCTGGACACAAACTAAGGGATCAATTTGGCATAAACTTACATTGTAAATTGAAAAATAGGTTTTTAGTGGGAGGCACTAAAAACCTATTTGGGGGTGGGGAATTTTCAAAAAAACAAAAAAAACATTCAGATAAAAATTCAGCTAATAATTACAAGTCAGGCTGCAGATTTATTGATATACCCCCGTAAATGTTTGTGATTTTCAGAAATACAACAGACTTGTAAATTCAAAGAGTTTTTCGGAAGATTGAACTCTTTTTTGTTTATGTTGTTAACACAACGTTTTGGCGGATCCATTCTACAGCCTTCTTCAGGTGTACTATCCAAATGTAATGGCGATAAACAGAAGATTTTTCTTCTCCATTTGTAGCAACATAGGATTCAGTTATAAAGTTATAAGCATTGCTGCTGGAGAAAAAAATCTTTTGTTTACCACCAATATATTCGGATAGTACACCTGATGAAGGCTGTAGAATGGATCGGCCAAAAAGCTGTGTTAACAACATAAACAAAAAGAAGGATTTCAATCATCCAAATAACTCCCAGGGAACTGTCAACTCCATGAGGATCACCTGCTTTAAAGTGTCCGATGCCGAGTCTGGCCTCAGCAAAGTTGGTTGACCTGTAGCTCCCAGTCCAACCCAGAGATAAGGAGACCGCTCACCAATTTGGACCGCGCCCTGACAAAGGCGATGCTTTACTGGGCTAGGTAGGTGTAACGAAATACACCCAGATCATGTTACCGGTAGCTCTCTGAGAGGTAAATGATTTTGTAACTGCGGGTTTGCGGAAAACCACAAGGTATTGAATTCTGTTGCTGAGTTGGGTTGTATACAAGGTATTGAATTCTGTTGCTGAGTTGGGTTGTATACAAGGTATTGAATTCTGTTGCTGAGTTGGGTTGTATACAAGGTATTGAATTCTGTTGCTGAGTTGGGTTGTATACAAGGTATTGAATTCTGTTGCTGAGTTGGGTTGTATACAAGATATTGAATTCTGTTGCTGAGTTGGGTTGTATACAAGGTATTGAATTCTGTTCCTGAGTTGGGTTGTATACAAGGTATTGAATTCTGTTGCTAAGTTGGGTTGTATACAAAATATTGAATTCTGTTGAGTTAGGATGTAAAATATTGCTTATATGAGTAGATCAAAACCAGAAGTACGAGAATTTATTGTACAATGTAGCTGAGTGGAGAAGAATTTTTCAAAAATATAAATATGTGTATATGCAATTAGACCGTTATCTTATAAGGCTATGTTTTTATAGCAAATTACGATTTAGGACTAGGGTTTGAGAAAAATTTAGATTAAATTTTTTTTTTCACAAATGGGCGTATGTAACGAAATACACCCAGATCATGTTACCGGTAGCTGTTCAGATTTTAAATCTGTGTTAAACTGCGTACGTGATAAACTGGACAGATCGGGTTACTGAAAACCGTTGAAGATTTGAAAAGGGGGGGGGGGGTCGTATGACCAGTAGCATTTATATGATTGAAACGGTGAGAAGCAGTTGGGGTCGAGACCTGAGAGGGTTAGCAGAGTTCGCCCAGAGGCGTCCCCGCCCATCAGGAGTGGGGGTGAGAGCCGGTTAGAAGCGGTGACCAGTGGGAAATTTGAATGGAGCGATAGGTCAGAGACGAAATGGCTTCTTCCACGCGGCTGGATCGAAGAGGCAGTTACCAGCTTGATTTTCGTAGTAGTAGCTCTGAACAGTGACCAACTCTTTTAGAAAACCAAATGCAACAGAAATTCTGTACCAACAAAAGGTGAGAGAAGTAAATTCATTGATCACCACTTTTTCCAACTTTTTAATTGATCACCCCCAACACAGCATATGTGGGTGGCAGTGATTCATAATTTCCCTTGGAATGCTAGCCTTTTCTATTATCTCCTACAAACTACAGCATCAATTGAACTTCTTTTGAATGGTAGTAAGTTTTTTGTGAGGTTAAGACAGAGAGAACGTTTCAAAAAGTATTGGGCAGGAAATGCAAGAAACTCTACTTTTCTTTCTTTCTGTTTTTGTCCAACACACTAAAAAATTTGATATCGTACAATTGGCTTAAAGTATTGGCTTATAATTATAACAAATGATTACAGCAAATAACACAATAAAATCATAGTAATTATATAAGCTGTGGTATTTTGAAACTCTTTTAAAGGGTTTGTTTATGTGAGCTTCACTTTCTTCCACATAATTACCTAACAATATACTCGTTAAAACATGGCAAAGATAGTACTTGAACGTTAAGCACAACAGTAAAAAATAGCTATTTATTTGCCTCCCCATGAAGGCAGAATGCGACACAAGGTCGAGTTTAGTGTGGAGACCCTCACGCATATGTGTGAGTAGAGACAAACCAGTTCCTTCAGAGAATTAATTATAAATAAATCAGTTTCATATTATTGTTTTATAACGTAAAGTTGTTCATCATAATGAATTTAATAACATAATGAATTTATAAAGATGTATGCAAATTATTCCAATTTTGATATCCTTTGCTTAATGTTATTGGCCGGTTATTGTTATATAAAAGACCCTATCACAATAAGTGTCTTTCTCTGTATATTTAAAAAATACTTTTATTTTATATAACAGACAATGCAAATAATAACAAAGGTGTCTAATGTAAACTTTAAAGCAGTCATGGAAAACTAAAGCCTGGGGGCAGCATGCAGTCCTTCTGACTTTCTGAATGGCACGCTTAATTTCATGAGGAAAATGACGTTTTGTTCTCGCTCGTTCAATCACGCTTTCTGCATTGTGAGTAAACCCCCTTAAAAAAATAAAAACATACGCCATCATCAGCCTTGTGATTTTTAAGTGCCTTTTGTGACAAGCCCTAAGAGCTAATCTGCAGCCGTCCAAACATTCAAGAGTCTTAAATTGGTATATCTACTCGGGACACTACATCAACCAATGAAAATTAATGATTTAATGTTCACTTATAAACGACTTGTTGGAACAATTTTGAGAAGTCAGCGACCATATTCACACGGGTGCATACGCAGCATTGCCAGGCAGGATTGAGGGAAGTGAAAGCAAATATATACTTTTTCACTTCCCTCCGTATATATTTGTCTCAGAAAGTCTGTGAAAGCAGGTGGTGGAGTGGTGGCTGCAGGGCACGGAGACCTCGGTTCAAAGCAGGGTTGCCATTTCATGGCCAAATTTCTCCTTTTTGAAAAGCATTTGACCATGAACTTTTTGGTTTGGCCATATTTATTTTTCCCTTTGCTTTTAATTTTAAAAAAATTAAACTGAAATGAAACAAAACCAAGTCTAAAACTGCACTTCTACTTGATTATTGTTATTAGTAATATTTTTTGTACATGCCTGAGGGTTGATGAGGGATCTAGGATTGCATGAAGGAGTCAATGGTCTAAAAAGTTTTGGGAACCCTTGCTTTAGGATTTTGAAATATAGGATTAATTGAAGTAAGCTTTGTTGTAAAAGTATTTTTAATAAATTCTTACTTTTGTAGTGTAGTGCAGTATTGCAATGTTTTATGAACAGTTTGGCATATAGCCATTTTTGGTGTGTTTTTGACCAGAAACATCTCCAACTATCTGGCAACCATGGTTCAAAGACCGAGAACTGAGAATGAGATACAGATTTTAGGTTCTCCAATTTATTTGTTCTTAATTCAGTGTTTTTTTACAGTTTACTAGGGCTGCAACTAACAATTTTTTGCATTATTGATTAATCTGATGATTATTTTCTCAACTAATTGATTAGTTTATAAAATATGTTCTACATGTTCTATAAAATCTCAGAAAATGGTGAAAATTGTCGATCACTGTTTTCAAAAGCCCGAGATGACGTCCTCAAATGTTTTGTCCACAACCCAAAGATATTCAGTTTACTGTCAAAGAGGACTATGTTGGCGATTAATTTAATAGTTAACTAACCAATTAATTCTTGTAGCTCTACAAGTTTATAAATAACTTTTCAGTTTTGTTTAAAACCAATTTATTTGAATGGAGCAAAATAAATATAATTATTTATTTCCTCAACATTTTAATGTTTTTTTTTATGCTACTAACAATGAACAACTATAGATGATAATAACAAAGTAAAAAAGCAACATTTTGGAACGGTTTACATTTCCTTTGGGACAGTTAAAATTATTTTTTGGGATGATTCTGGGACGGTGGTGAAAAAAGTTAGTCTGGAGCCCTGTACGTTGCACATTTTGTTCATAACGTTTCAGCAGTTTTTCCCTACCCAACCTGTCACATCATGTCCATTTTGTTTAAATTTCATGTTTTGGAGTTGCTTCCCTTTGATCAGGTGACCATTCTTTTTCCAGGGTCATAACCTAAAACAGTTTGACTAAACCACATACAGTGATTAAGTACAATGTTTGTTAAATTTTTATTTTAGTAGCATGGCCCGATTTATGATGAGCAATATCTCATGCAGTCCGCTGCTTGAAAAAGGTTGCCCATGCCTGCTTTAAAGGCTACGGTGGAAATGCTAGATAACTGGCCAACCTTTTGGATTAATAGGATTTTCATTATGCTGCTTAAGAGATTATCAATAATGCGTTTATAGTCATTGTACTGTCATTTATCAAAGGAGTTAAGTATCCAACCTTGCTGTTAAGTATATGTACTTACACATGAACAATTTACTTTTGTCATTAGTATTCTTAAAGAAGACCAAATATAAGCCAACCTACAGGTTTCACAGTTTTTTATATTAAAACAGTTCAATATCTTTTATATTATAACCATTCAATACTGTTTGCATTGTGAACTACAGAATTATTCTTTTATGAAGTACTAGCTGAAACCTTCCCTATCAGGCGGTTTCTAGCTAGTATGTATATGTATATATATTGAATTAAAAGTAAGGGTTCAGTTTAGCATTATATTTACATTGTAAATAGAACCCCTCTCTAGAACCCTTAAAAAATTATTTTTGAAAAAAAATCCAGATAGTCCAAGTTCTTCCCCTAGGCCCACTAAGTATGGATACCACATTTTGTTGAGCTGCGCCAATGTTTAACCAATGTTTAAGGGGGTCAGACAAACAAACAGAGCCCGTTGTTTTATATAAATAGAAGAGGTTCACAATATTAAAAGGAATCGTACAATAAAAACATACAAAAAAACATATTCTTCAGGTGTAAAATCCGAGTGTGATGGGGTAAACAGAAGTTTTTATTTTTAAAGGGGATAACCCATATAATGTAGGACCTGGAAGAATGAAGGCCGAAATGTTGTGTTTACAACTCAAACAACAAGGAGTTCAATCGTCTGAAGAACTAATTGAATGTTAATGACCCTTCTCAAAACTATAGAAAATAAAAAACAACTATACTTTATTGTTTGTTAATCAAATATTGATTACCTAGAGATATGCTTTGCAGAGCCACTTTCATCATTTGATATTTCCCCATTTCCATATTTCCAGTTAATAAAGGATGATTTTTATTGATCATAAAAACCACTTGTAGATTCTATGATTCAATTATGCACATTAAGAAAAAGCAAGTTGCTAAGGTGACCAGCTTCATCTACCTTGCCACTGTAGTTGGGCAACTAAGTACACATGCATACAGCGAACATTACACAAAAACATAATGCTTAAAAATAACATTTGCTGAGACAATTATGCAGCATATGTCTTTTACGCACCACTTCTTTCTTAACACACGTGCAGTAGAAAACGTTGTGCACATAAACTTTTAAAATGGAAATAGACATTGCTTGGCTAAATTATTAAAGTACTCCACTTAGTAGTACAGAGGGTTTTAAGAATTTAAAATCAACCTTCATAACACGATTAAACAAGGATAAGTAGGAAGATTGTGTAGCACACCAGAGTGAGATTCAATAAAATAGAATTTGGTGTTTTATTTACTTCTGTCATCAGAGTATTGGTTAAATGCAAGTAAAATTCAATAGTCAGCTCATAGTAAATCTTCCCTGCTCATCTGCTTTGTTTTGGCTCTTACTACTACTACTACTACTACAATAAGTTCTATTCCCTCTGGACAATATTACTAACACTAACCTATGTATTCATGTTCATTTTAGCTAACCTGTGCTCACTTTATATTTGTTTCAGCTGTGTTCATTGTGAGATGAACATGTCATCTGAATAAATGGTATGGAAACCTATCTATGAACACAGCTTTATTTTTATATCCAAGAACGTGGTATAGATCCGAATATATAAGTTAAAAAAAGATTTTAAACATATTTGAGTTGCATCGTCCCTACCAGGAATGCCAAAGTAAGAGAGATTCCTACAATTCCCTATACAGCAACATGCCAATTCATAGCCGCCTATTCCCTGAATGTGAGTACTCAACAACCGATGTCACAGATGCTCTCACCGCAATGCTGCTGCAAATGGATTTCTCTGGTATACACACCACACAATGTACGCCAGAAATTGCAGCCAAGATCGAGAGAGTCCACTGCCCAATCATCTCCACTGCTGGTTCCAGTGAAGATTAGTCTTACTTCCTTACTCATTGGCAACCTTGTGTTTGGCACCTGGAATGTGCATTATTTGGAATCTGTATCAAAGTGTCTTCGCCTAACCTCGTGTGAGAAAGTAAAATGCATATTAATCCATTAACTGTGGCAGGTGGTGAGGAATAGTTATCCATTGCAAGATAAAATCCTTTGTCCATTGCAACATAAGTGATTGCAAGTTATCCATTGCAAGATAGAAGCCCTGACTCATCATTTGCTGTTAATGGGTTAATATATAATTTGGGGCAATGAGTTTCAACAAAGGAATATTTGGAGGTGAACCACAGACATCTTGACCATCAGTTTGCTAGTCTAACCAGTGAGCCAGACTGAATGTGTTTGCCTTGAAGCTGTATTTATGCAAGCTATATCAATAACCTGGGTTGATATGCTGTTAAATATGATTAGAAATTCCACATGTTAAGAAGTTTAGCTGCCTCCATCATCAGCGGCCAATGTCAGTATTGGTCTTCTTTTTTAAAAAAAACCTTACACCCCCCGCACATCTGCTTTCCCCTACCAAAAAACAAACCTTTTGTTCTAACTCAAAACGCAGCCGCATAGGTGGTGACAAAGCCTATTGTTATGTTTTATCTATATTAATAGAAAAAAAAAGCAAAACAGCCGATTACCCAGTAGAGCCAATCAGCCTTATTGCATTCAACAGACTGACATACTGGCACAGGGATCAGAATATCAGTATGTCTGTTCTCCCAGAGCGAGGCCTTTCCATTGCACTTCGGTTGGGTCGTTGATCTCTGCGGTCGCCCCACGTGGGTGAATCGGGTGTGCTGGTCTAAGTGTGGGGTCTCCGTTCGCGCTCACCTCACACTGGACTGGCTTTCCAGGGAAGTATCAATCCTGGTCCTCATGGCATTTGTCTCAGTGACAGGGACTTGAGGATTCTCCCCCCTCAGGTCCCTAGCCATGGGGATTTGGGATCCCCACCCCTCCTGCTTGCATGTTCTCGAACGTGTAGGACCCCACCCTAATCCGACCTTGTGTCAAATCTGCCGTCGTGGGGAGGTTGATAAAGAACACTTCATTACAACCGCAGGAGTGAAAACACTAGATATGCTTATACTTTCTATTGTTTTCTAGGTTAAGTACATACATGTGAAGAATTTTCTAGGTTAAGTACATACATGTGAAGAATTAATGAACAAGGTGAAACACACGCTGTTTAGCACTTTTTGGGGGGGTGTCAATTTAACCACTGATCATCCTGAAGGAAGGGGGGGGGGTACTTGCGGTATCTTTATTTTTACCTGAATGGCAAGTATATTTGGAATAATTACCATGGATCGGTTTTGGTCTCTTAATACTTTTCTTTCGCAACTGTTCAGACTGATTTAGACCTAACGGACTCATTAAACTGGTCACCAATTAAGGCCCAAGGCCACATTCGTGGAGCACAGTGAGAAGAATGGCTTGTGAGACAAGCTTCCATGGTGTTAGCTAGCATTCTCACTAGCCATTTAACAGCTAATTCCCAATAGAAACCTAATTCCAATTTCACAATTAGCGTGTTTTTGACCATTTTTAATGTATTTTTGGCCATCTTTGGAGTTTTTTCAAATACAAAATAGATACAAATACAAAAATATGGACCTCGGAAAATTTTCCGACCCTATAAAAATGGTAGGGAAATCAAATTCTTGTTCTAACACCCTGTTCCTGACCACTGTACTTAACAACAAATGATACTAGCCATGTCCATATAGATATCTACTAGGGCCCGAAATTAACATTGTCCTGTCGACCCAGGGACAGTAGAAAATGTGTTTGGAACTAACAGATATCTTCCCCCAAGATGGGATTTTTTTTTTTTTTAAATTTAGATTTAAAAAATTTTTTTTTTTAAACTGTCTTTTAAGAAACTGAACCGAGGGAGAGGGATATAAAGAGTGAAAGGGTATACAGTCACATAGATATGCACTGTATATGTAAATGTATGCTTTTTCACTTCCCTCATCCTCTGTATATATGTGTCTGTCTCAGAAACGACCCCTGTGAAAGCAAATGTATACTTTTTCACTTCCCTCTCCAACATAAACGCAAACAACAAAAAAGGGTTCAATCATCCGAAAGAATCTTAGGAGTGGAGTTTGACCCTGCAGCAGCCTGGCTTGTAACGACAAACTTTATGCTATTTTTTTGAAAAGAAGATAATTGAATTATTGCAATACGTTTGGATCATTTTTTGGTTGTTTTCCTTTACTTTCCTTGTTGGCTGAGTGTGTAAGTTAAGTCAGACAAGTGCCGAGTTCAACCCGATGTGGCTTCCCCATCTCAACAGGGACAAGGTATGGAAATCCAGGTCTAACAAGGAAAGGAAAGGAAAACACCCGAATCCTACGTTATAAGCGTTGCTACCATTATAGAGAAAAATTTCTGTTTACCACTATCACATTCAAATAGTACACCTGGAGAAGGCTGTAGAAGGGATCGTGCGAAATGTTGTATTAACAACAAGTAGGAGTTCAATCATCCGGAAAAACTTTGAATTCTTTAATTTATTCAGACTAACAAAAAGCCACGCCTTTGTCTGGATTTCTGAGACAGTATTGTTACTATGATGGTTTTCTTCATATCCATATCAGGGTCATTCCATGTCAAATCAATAAGGGGTTAAATCAGTGGTTCCCAACCTTTTCGAGTCATTCCCCACTTTTGTCAATAAGATTACTAGTATTTCCCCCCGACCTTCCATTTATTAAATTGCAACAAAGAATAATTTCAAATAATAAATTTTTTTTACGTATAATTAACAGCTTTATAATAAGAATTAGTTTAATTTCATAATTGTACAGCTGCTGCTGTGTATCTGTTATTCAAAGAAAGCAAACGAAAATAATTAGAACACATCATTTCAAATTCCAATTTATTACAAAAAAAAAAAAAAGAATTCTGCTATTGTAACTGATATACACATCAATGTGATCTCTGTTCTTGTTTTTTTTTGTGGGCCTGTTAGTGAGAGAGCACATCTTAAATCATTCTCAACTTGGAGCTTATTTCAAGCCTTCGACTTGATAGATAGAAGTGCAGAAAACCATATCTCTAGACTGAACTTTTATTTTTACCTAATAGCCTTATTGCCCCTTTGGACTACACAAATTAAGCTCCTGGGGGGGGGGGATTCCCCCCTGGGTGGGAACCACTGGGTTAAACCATGACCATCATGGATTTCGTTAAAATATAGATCTTTATGAGACAAATTGAATGGCACCTGTCTCACATTTCTAGCATAAAGGGTTCCGGAGATACTGACCTCTGAACTTTGCCAAAAATGTGAATTTTTTAAGGTAATGACAAAGTTTGAACATCAATATCTGTTGTTTTTACACATAGAAAGCTCATTTATATACTATTTTAAAGTACTCAAGTAGATCTAAAACTTTTATTGATGGTCATGGTATTTTTGCCTTAAAAATTTGTTGATTTGACATGGAATGACTCAGATATCATTATGTGGAGATGATACCATAGACAATGAGGATTTTCTGCAGCTTGCTATTGCTTGGCGTAGAGGCCCAGGATACATCCTGCAGCCTCAAAACAGTAAAGCTTGTTCAGTCTCAGGGCATCAGTAAGCCCTGGGGCAGCACCTCCCCATTGCACTTAAAGTGGGATGGGAGGGCTCGACCTGATGCCTTCACAACATTAGTTGCGAGGACTAGATTTTTGGAATTGCCCGCATGTACAGGTGCAGGATCCCATGCAAAATGGACCTTGTGCCACATTCTGCCCCTGTGGGGAGGCTGGATAAATAATCCATATCATTATTACTTCATACTTTGTGTGTATCATTGCCTATCTTGTATCTTAGTGGAGGCATAATTTGAACTTAGTAGAGCATGTATGAACAAAGTTATTTGATGGAACGTTCAACTTTTCATACTGTACAAATAAATACTTATTGCCCCCACTGTAATTCAATAAATATATATATACTTCATTGTATCATTAAAGTTACTACAGCCCCGAGTAGGTATTTATTCACCTCCCCATGAGGCCATGTGACAAAGCTGTGTTCAAAGTGGGGGCCCACATGTGTACATGTCAGCAAGAACAAAAAATACCGTCCTTGCAAACAGTGTCACGAAGGCATGAGGGTGACCCTCAACGCTACCCTTTTAGTGAAATGGGTATATGCTGCCCCGAGAAACTAACCCCTCCCTGCCCCAGAGACTGGGCATAGTATACTTTATTTGTGGCCACAGGACGAATCCAAGTATGTACAGGATGGGTAAAGCCTATTCGCATCAGGACATTATATATAGATATATAAATACATTTGCTGCAATTACAAGTATAGAAACAATAATTATGAAAACCTAGTGACAAGGTTGGGGCGGGGGGCGGGGGGCGGGGATGCTTTCTTTTAAAAAATTTATTTTTGTGCCTGGTGATGAATTATGCTATGAAACAGTTCTCCTTAGTGGTGTGTGCATTCTTCTGGATAACTGTCTATTTCTATTACACAATCACACGTTATCGACCTCACATTGTCATCAAAGATGAGTAATTTCAAGAAGTTATAATTGACACTTTTCGCCTCCTACCCTGACAGATCCCTCAAAGTTTATTTTCATAACCCCCTGACCAGATAAAAATCTATTGACAAGCTAAATGTGTCAGCTATACCTGATAATAATTGAGTAGTCATTACAAATGATTACTCTGCTTGACAAGAAATATAATAACCACTCTCGCCTATCAGAGGGTATTTTTTTCCTGATTATAATTGGGATATAAATTTTCCAAGTTATTGCCTCTCTAACTACATCAGAAAAAGAAAGCAGAGCAAAAAGAAAAATAACGATTTTTAACTTATAATAAATAATGTATAACCAATGCTAACGTTAACATACTGCAAAAAGATTATTTTTGAGTTAATCTTCTTTTCACACTATAGAAAGTTAATACTGATGGATAACAATAACAGGAACTGGCACTATTAAATGCATGGCTATCAGGGCTTGAAATTAACGTCGTCCCAGGGGATGGTAAAAATATGTACGGGATGAACAAATATCTTCCCCGGGACGGAAGTGAATTTTTAAAAAAAAAAAAAAAAAAAATTTTATTTTTAAAAAAGAAATCATTTCTGTCCCGGAGGTGTCAGGGGGAAGATATCTTCTTTTTTTTTTAAAATTTAGTGAGGATTGTTTTTTGGAACGGTTTACATTTCCTTTGGGAGGGTTAAAATTGTTTTTCAGGATGGTAGTGAATAAAGTTAGTCTGGAGCCCTGATGGCTATGCAACAAACTTTGAAAGTCTAATGAAAATAATTGATGAATTTAGACTGCGTGGTAATGAACTTGAACCTGATGTTATATTTGGAACCGAAACTTGGTTAAAGAGTAGCATAGACGAACATGTGAATCAGGGTATTAGCCAGTGTTCTCACTAGCCATTTAACTGCTAATTCCCAATAGCCAAATTAAGCTGAGCATGTTTTTGACCATTTTTAGTGTCTTTTTGAGATTGCTAGCAAAATTTGTAAGGGCAGAATATTGATTAATGGAGATTTTAACTTGTTGAATATAGATTGGGGAAACTGTATGGTAAAGGATAATGAGAACTCATTTTCGCAAAAGTTCCACGATAAATCGTGTGACCTATTTTTACATGGCACGAGAAGGAACCGACCCGAGAGTTTGTGACATGCCAAGCTGAATTGATCTAGTCATCTATTGTAGTGAACTGGATGTTAGTGGTGTTGAAGTATTGGTAAAGCAGATCATAGTGTGATAACTTGGAACTTCCATACAAGTTTAAATCCAACTTGTGTAAAAGATGTGTATAGATATGACTATAATGAGGCCAATTATGCTAGAGGGGTCCCCGGTGGGAAACGCTACCGATATGATTGATGCATATGAGTTTTCTCATAGGCACTTAAATGATGTTATCAAAGAGTGTATACCCGGGGTAGGAAACAGAGAGTCTGTGTAAATGGTTCTAAATCTGACTGGAGATGTGTGAATAGTGGTGTGCAACAGGGGTCAGTGCTTGGACCAGCACTATTTTTTATTATTTATTAATGACAGGATACAATATCTATAAAATGTAAGATTTTTGCAAATGATACCAAATTGTACCATCCAATCTTGTCACCGGTTGACCAAATAAGAGTACAGGAGGACCTAGATAAATTAATGTTATGGTCAAGAGAATGGTTATTAGCTTTTAATGAAGATAAATGTAAGGTGTTACATGTGGGAAATTTAACTGCCTCCCAAAGGTTTTTCTTCTGGTATAGGAAAGATACTGCGATCCAACAGATGTTTGTTGACAAGTATTTATTTTCTTGTGTTTACAAGCAGACACCGTGTTTTTTGTTTCCTTTTGTACTAACAAACAGCAGTTTTATCATCTCATCTTTTTACAGGCAAACAAGGTAAATAACTTGGTTATTTCCATATTTTTACATGCAATCACCATAAAAAGTATGTCCAGAAGTTTAGGAGTAGTTAAGATCTGTTAATGGTATATTGTGTGATGAACAACATGGCTTTAGACAAGGAAGATCCTGTCTAACAAATCTACCTACTATGCTTGAAAAGTGGACAAAATTGTATGATGAAGGTGTTCCTTTTGATGTGTTATATTTAGATTTCAAAAACGTCATTGACCGTTCTTCTTTGTAGACTGATTTACAAACTGCAAACATACAAACACCATAAAAAGCATTTAGGAGTAGTTAAGATCTGTTAATGGTATATTGTGTGATGAACAACATGGCTTTAGACAAGGAAGATCCTGCCTAATGAATCTACTTACTATGCTTGAAGAGTGGACAAAATTATATGATATGTGTGCGCCTTTTGATGCGTTATACTTAGATTTCAAAAAAGCCTTTGACTCAGTTCTTCATTGTAGACGGATTTACAAACTGCAAACACCTTAAAAAAAACAAACCTTTGTATGCCTTCTTACATGACTACAGGTGTTATGTTAGCCCCTTTTCTCTTAGAGTAACTTGATCACGTGACCAGAAAAAAGGAGTTATTTGTATGCAATAAGGAGTTATCCCCTGGAACTGTTTTTCATTCTTTTTAATTGCAAATAATTATTTCCATAAAACATTACGTAACGTCCTACTCCTAGAAAATCTTAAAGCAAGATATTGCAACATTTCAATGTGGCTAATAACAAAAACAGTTAGGAAGTCTTAATATCTTTGCATTTCTTCAAACTTGAGTTACTTTTCCCAACTAATCACTGTCTGGCCAAAAATACCTCAATTCACAAAATCTTGAAAAAAAAAGAAAAAAAGAAAAGGGAAAAAAGGATAACTAGCATTCCAAGGGAAATTATGAATAACTGCCACTCACATATGCTTCTTTTTACCTCGTAAATTCAACAGTGGTGGTGGGCAGTGATCACTAAAAAGTCCAAATTTTAAAAAAACAAGTGAGAATGTTGCTGGACACAAACTAAGGGATCAATTTGGCATAAGCTTACATTGAAATTTTAAACCCCCACTAAAAACCTATTTTGTGGGAGAACTTTCAAAAAACAAAAAACATTTTCCCTGCTCATTGAGGGGAATGCGCGTGCAAAATTTCAAGTTTCTACTATGAACGGTTAGGGCTGGTTGAAGTCCGGATACATAGATAGATACAAATAAATGTCAGAAGACATGAATAACCTAAACCCAGCAACAGTATTTAAACCAGTGTTGTGAGTAGCGGTGGTTAATAAGGATAATGTTAAAACCGACAAAAAGACTTAGGCATTCTACAATTATTGTCATCTTCAGATCAAGCACTTTTAAGGCAATATTTTCTGCTAATCTTCTTTTTAGATATTTTCTATAGTTTTGAGAAGGGTCATTAATATTCAAATGGTTCTTTTCTATAGTTTTGAGAAGGGTCATTAATATTCAAATGGTTCTTCGGACGATTGAACTCCTTGTTGTTTGTGTTGTAAATACAATGATTCGGCAGATCCATTCTTCAGCCTTCTTCAGGTGTAAAACCCGAGTGTGATGGGGTAAACAGAACCCCATTCTAAAAACCTATTTAATGGGGTAATTTTCAAAAAACAAAAAAAACAACATTTTCCCTACTCATTGAGGGGAGTGGGTGTGCAAAATTTCAAGTTTCTACTATAAATGGTTAGGGCTGGGCGAAGTCCGGATACATAGATAGATATAAATGTGCGAACACATGAATAACCTAAACCCAGCAATAAACCAGTGCTGTGGGTAGCAGTGATTAAAAAAACACTAATTTACATTTGAAGCTTGTGATCATAAAATTCAAACAAGCAAATCCCCTAGTTAGCTCGTGTGCTCGCTCGCCGCTGATGAAAACATGGATTTTACAAATCAAAATGTGATGATGTCTAATAGTAGTTAAAAAAATTTTTTAAAATCTGCCACTAGATAATACCCACCAAATAAAAAGCAAAGGCTTACTAACAGAAACAAGGTTATCAATTTTACTTTTAGATTTACATACAATCCAAATAAAAAATACTCAACAAAACTCCCTATACTTGGCGGCCGCCTGTATTTGTGTTGGTTTACTTCACAGACCTGCCACTGTGTTTTGGTGGCATTCGCAACATTTTATTTTGAAATCACCTGTGTTTTGTGTGCCGCGCTTTGCACACATCCAGAGAATTTTAAATAATTAATAAATAAATGTTATGTTAATCACTGCTACCAAAGGTTTAGGTTATTCAGGTGTTCACACATTTATATCTATCTATCCTGACCCAGCCCTAACCGTTTATAGTAGAAACTTGAAATTTGGCACACACACTCCCCTCAATGAGTAGGGAAAATGTTTTTTTTTTAAATTCCCCTCCAAAATAGGGTTTTAGCGGGGGGGGGGGGGTCAATTTTCAATGTAAGCTTATGCTAAATTGGTCACTAGTTTGTGGCCGCTTGTTTTTTGAAAATTCAGACATTTTATTAGTGATCACAGCCCAGCATATATGGGTGGCAGTGATTCATAATTTCCCTTGGAATGCTAGTTTTTTATACTTTCCAAAAGTCGGCTTGGCACTTGGGAAGTTTAACCTGTTGTTGCATAATCGCCGTGAGAGGAAGAGCCGTTGAGAGAGAGAGGAGAGAGATATAGATTCAGAGAAAGAGAGACGATCATTTCTTCCAGGGCTGCGATGATGATGATGATGATGATGATGATCCGCTGACGGGAGCTGATCTTTCTGTGGAGGGAAATTCATTTTGGACAAAAACTCTCCCACGTGTGTGGAGAGAAAAGACGACAAAATTCACGGATCTTCAATTTGAAATCTCGGGTTTTATTTCCGCATATGCAGGTTAATTTCTGGGCTGGTCTGCGGATTTCACCGAGGTACAGAAATTCTGTTGCATTTCGTTTTCTAACTGAGTTGGTCACTGTTCAGAGTAACTACTACGAAAATCAAGCTGGTAACTGCCTCTTCAAACCAGCCGGGTGGAAGAAGCCATTTCGTCTCTGACCTGTCGCTCCGGATTCAAATCTCCAACTGGTCACCGCTTCTAACCGGCTCTCACCCCCACCCTGACGACCGGGGACGCCGTCTGGTGCGAACTCTGCTAGGTCTCGACCCCAACTGCCTCTAACCATTTCAATCTAGACCCTTATAAATGCTACTGGTCGTACGATCCCCACTCTTTTCAAATCTTCAACAGTTTCCGGTAACCCAATCTCTCCAGTTGGTCACGTAGGCAGTTTAACACAGATTTGAAATCTGACCAGCTCCCAGTAACATGATCTGGGTGTATTTCGTTACACTGTGCATTGATTAAATACATCTTTTAAATTTAGGAATCTCACCAACAGTTAGCACGGGTCAAAAATAACAAATTCAAAGTGAAATTCCACTCGTTTCCAGCCAAGTGTTCATTTTAAAGGCAGAACAACTGAATAGCCTTTATACTCCAAGTACATTTCAACCTCAGTTGGACCTAAGGTCTTCTTAGTTAACAATATTCTCCACAGATTCTTTCATTAATTCACCTATGCCTATAATTTTACCCATATTTATTCCACAAAGCAAAGGTCTATTAAAATGAGAATTAGAGCTGGAAATAATAAATAAAAGGCAATAATAGCATTGTTATTATAATTCATTGGTCGCAATGCAAGAAAAGTAAAAGAAATTATGTGAGGTGTGTGAAGGTCTGTGAGAAGAAAATCTATATAAAAGATTGCATAAAGCTGTATAGCCTGTGTTCTATTCCCACACCCTACTATACAGGCTTCAGGATAACTAGTTTTTATTGGTTTTGTTGTTAATGTTATTATTAATTTAAAAAAATGTTTTATTGTATTTATTAATATCATTTTTATTATTAATTTAATTTTATTATTAACAAAAATGACTTTTATCTTCACTAATTTACATTTATCTTTCTACCAAGAAAACTTGACAGTGACAAAGAAAAAGAAATAGGACACATACAGTGGGAATATTTGAGATACTTCTTCTTAAGGCATTATTTCTAAATGTATGATTGCCTGAGATAAAAATGCCCGAATGTGCAGCTAGTGTTACTCAATTGTTTCAAATCAAATATCATTGAAGTTATTTAGTTCTAATGTATTTGGAAAAAGTACACGTCTTAAAACTCCTACCCATAACAAACACTAACAGAACACAACTGCCCAACTGAAAACTTGATTTCAAACCAGGCTAAAGGCAGGGCCGAGAAAAATTGAATCTTGAAGGCAATAAATAAATAATGCTATATTTGCCAGCTTATAACATGCATGGTTTACAAAAGCATTTGGAGGACTACCGCTTACTACAACTCATCCAAGCCCCGGTAGATGGTCTTCTAGTCATAATACCAGCGCATTAGATGCTGTGTAATATTGGCATAGATTTTTAAAAAATTTAAATGTGCATCTTATATGCCAGCAAATATATTATTTATGACTCAACAAAGCGTATCTATCATAATGAACCATTTAAATATTCAGTTGAGTGCTTCATTAGACAATATTACTAACACCTATGTATTCGTATTTGTTTCAGCTGTGTTCATTGTGAGATGAACATGTCATCTGAATAAATGGTATGAAAACCTATCTATGAACACAGATCCAAAGGAATCATAAAATTTGGCTATTTTCATATAGAGTTCTTTGACGTTAGTAAATCCAGAAATTATTCTAACAGGATTGCTGTGTGCCTGTTGACATTGGAAGGAGAGTTTGGGTTTTGGTGGAGTAGACGGTGAAGAAGAACTGTCTGACAGTCTGGTATGGAAACCTATCTATTCATGACACCTCTCTATCTTGTAGGTTGTCATCATCATCTGTGATTCTCATTGTTGAAGTGCAATCCTTGAAAGGCATATTCTTCCACACAGTGCATGGAAATTGTCCACTGATGATTGGATTGTTGATTCATTCATGTTGTCACTGCTTGTATGTTTCTGCATTTCGTCGTTTGGTCTGAAATTTCTTCATTCTATGATGGCGAATTCTTCTCCATGCGGACTGATCACATGCAGGTATTTCACTATTTCTAGGCTATATTAAATCATATACGAAATCACCAACATGTTGCTGCTTTCTTGGGTCGCAAAGAAAATTATGATGGGCAACATGTTACCTTTGATCTCACTTCCTGTTTGTGCCATATTCTAGTCTCCATTTCTTTGTATTCTTTAATTAATCACTGCTACCCACAACACTGGTTTATTACTGGGTTTAGGTTATTCATGTGTTCTGACATTTATATGTATCTATTTATGTATCCAGACTTTGCCCAGCCCTAACCGTTCATAGTAGAAACTTGAAATTTTGCACACACTCCCCTCAATGAGATGGGGAAACGTTTTTATTGTTTTTTTAAAATTCGCCACCTCAATAGGTTTTTAGAGGGTGGTTCAATTTTCAATGTAAGTTTATTCTACATTTTCGATGTCAACACATGGAATTTGTTTATCGTGACATTTTCAGTGACGTCACCTGTGTCGAGGCAAAATGTGTCCCTTTTCGATTCAACAATTTTCAGGGTGCCTGATCCAAAAATTATAACAAAGGAATCGAAAATGAAAGTAACTAAAAAAACTTTTATGTAATTCAGTATAATGTGATTGATTCTAATTATATTTCAAGGTTTATTCACATCTTCTTGGAAGTGACGGAAGTAGCTTATTTATTTATAATATTCGATATACAAATAAAAATATAACTAGCATTCCAAGGAAATTATGAATCACTGCCACCCGTATATGCTGTGTTTGGATCTACTGACCCTAGAAAACAAATAATGTTGCCTCCAGGTTTGACTATCACAACACCACCCAGCCTCCCTGCGTCACACCTCAATTTAATTCAATGTTAATTATTTATTTTTTAAAAATGTATAGCGGGGGGGGGGGGGACAAACTCCCTCACACCTCCTATATAATCCGAGTGGATTTTTAAAATAAACAGGCTTTTGTTTACCTACTTGACATCTATTTTATGTGGATTCATGATTTAATTTGAAATCCTTCTACAGGTAGTTTTTCGTGCACTTGTAAAATCCAGGATATATTTTACCTACTTACCTCAAAGAACCCAAATCATTGTGAAAACCCTAAATAATTGCCCTACGGTCATGAGAGTTAATTGCAATGCCTTAACAATTAACATTAACAGGATGACATGTGGTTTTTATTTATAAATGTTAAAAAAAGGGAAAAAAACTACAATTAGCTAGCTAGGTATTCAGCATTTTACGAGAAAACTTCAAGTACACAGTCTAAAGTCTATGGATTGTGGAATTAGTTCTTGATGGACGTATAATAGATCGTTAGAAAGAGAATTTTCTCAGCTTTCCAACAGTGTATATTGGCAATTTGTATCTTTTCTCGTAAAATGCTGAATACTTAGCTTCACATTTTAACCCCAATAGATATAAAGTGGCTAGGTACACCGTTGGAAACACTGTTTCTAACGATGTGTATATCTCTCCATCAAGAATTAAATCCACAATCCATATAATGTGGACTATAAAGTTAAGATTTTCCTGTAAAACGCTAAATACCTAGCTTCACGTTTTGGGCTGTAACTTTTCATGCCCAACAGATATAAGATGACAGGATACAGTGTTGGAAAGCTGATAAAATTCTCTTTTTAACGATACATTATATATATATATATATATATATATACACACACACTATCTGCTTGAATTAACTCCACCATCCATAGACTTTGGCCTATAAAGTATACTTGAAATTCCTGAAACACCTATAAATTAATTACTTTTGTGGTAAAATAAAGTGTTTGTTTTTTTAAAAAATTCCTCATGTCTGAAAACCATGATTTAGCCCTTTAAAGTACTCAGATATGTCAGACATGTCTGGTTAGTCACTCAATAGAAACCGTCACAAGACCAACGTTTTTTTTTGGCAGCATGCCGTGTTGGGGTGATCAATTAAAAAATGGAAAAAAAGGGATCAATGAATAAGTTACTTCTCTCGCCTATTGTTGAGTGGTGATCACTAAAAAAAGTCCGATTTTTCAAAAAAAAAACAAACAAGCGTGAATGCTGCTGGACACAAAATAAGGGATCAATTTAGCATAGACTCACATTGTAAATTTCCCGCCCTAAAAACATTTAAAAACATTTTTTCTAGACACAATAAGGAGTAAATTTTTAAATTCCCAGCCCTCTACTCCATTGGTGCGGCCTGTACACACGACACATTCCGAAGCCCGGAGGATGCTAAATTCCCAGGCCCGAGGCCCGGAGGATGCTCAATTCCCACCTCCGAGGCACGGGGGTATGCTAATGTAAGAGCAGGTCCAGACAGGTTCGTATATTCTGACAGCCTCCGGGCGTGGGAATTTATCCCCGGGCGGTTCGGACAGATTTTCAAGTCACCCGTTGTTGTTTTTTTTTTTATCTTTCCATCATGGTCACAGACACTATTTTGTCACTTCTCCACACACACGCACGTGCTGTGGCGAAGAAAAAAAGTCATATGGCAATATTTTACGTCGTTAAGTTAAGAATTGTTTATTTTGTAAACAGGATTGAAATAAATCAGAATTTGATTATATAGTTTTCGGTGAAATCTTTGTACCTAGCAGCATTACATGAATCTTTTCTTTTAATCTTAACTAGGGGGTACACGGGACTGAGAGGCCACACATACGGTAGGAAGCAAACAGAAGTAGATTGAATATCAGAAAACTCTTTTTTAGCAATAGAGTGATGGGACTTTGGAATAGATTACCGGAATATGTAGTGCTATCAAGAGATGCAAATGATTTTAAGAAGCATTATGATGTTTATTACATCACCGCAAAAGTTTAAGGCCCTAGATATTGTGTAAATATGATTGTTATGATGTGTGCTTGCTTGTATATACAAATTGTATACTTTTCTTCACACTAAAATAAAATGTTCAATTGTTTGTTGTTTTTTTTCAGCAGTCAGTCCATCAATATCACCTAGTTATTTCTTTTGTGTAAGTAGCTGAAATATGAAAATGTTTTTGAAATACAAATTTTAAAAACACAAATATCAGTTACAGTTACGCACAGAGAGATCATATAATACAACCTTGTTATGAAAGGAGGGGAAAAGGCTAGAGGAATAAACATAAATATTAAACAAGAAAGAAAAACAACATTATTACTTACAACTAGTGAGGATATTAATTCCTTTCGATCTTAAAGTAACATTTCCAATTTCCATTCTTTTTCTTCATAGAAAAACCATATCCACAAAACAAAGTGTAAACACTCTCTCGCCAGAACGAAGAATCAGTCAATTGTTGTTATGTTTTCTTTTCTAAGGAATTAACTTCGCAAAAAAAGGAAAGTCTCTGTCCAAAATCAAAACATTAACAACACAAGGGACCAAAAATCAAAGAGCCCAATGTTCCACCTCATATAATTTAGTTGAAGTAAACATGAAAATACGTTGGTTTTCTTTCCTCACACCCTCTATATCTCTCTGTCTATCTCTCTACTCCCTCTCTATGCATCAAAGAGCATTCTTTTTCTTCTTTTTTTCTCAGCTGAAACTTTGTGTGTTGTTTAATGTTTACACACAATGGTGTGTTCCGAAGAAGAATGTCCGGGTGTTAAAAATGTGTTTAGTGGCGACGTCTGCTCAAATATATCAAACTGAGATCAGAGGATCTCAAGCATTAAAATAAAGAATCGTCCAAGCGAAGTAAATAAGTAGTTAAACATTCAGCCGCCAGCGCAGCTAGTGTGAAAAACAAAAACACTTAGGGTAGGTAACTAACTTAACTCAGAAAAAAACAAAGGTTATCCACGCGATTTCTCTTCACGTGTTTATCGCTTAGTTATGTCTTGATCAATAAAAATAAAATAAGATTGGAAGAAGTAAAAAGAGGAATCGCTCAAGTGGAATGGAAAAAAATAACCATGGCAACCACTAAAACTGAAAAACTATTTGAATAATAAAATAATAATGATGATAATAGATAAAATATTCGTGCGTGTTTATACTTGCCAGTACATGATCTTTATTTTTCCCATTTATGTCATTTTTAGTTATTTCTGAAAAAAAAGTTCTATTGTTTAATGATTATTGGTATTTATGAGTTAAATGATTTAAATAAATTAAAATCACCAATGGTTATTTTTCTCAAAAATTAAATAAAAATTTAAAAGAAAAGGGTTTTTAAAAATACATTGCTAAAAAGTCATTATCATCAAACTTTTTAAATGGTCATGCAAGAATTTGAATTCAATCAAAATGATATTTTTTACTTTTATTTTAGTGCATAATAAAGATAAATTTTATTTTGAATCAATAAATCTAAAAAGAAATTATTTTTCACTAAGAAAGTTTTCTGTTAATCAATTTCAGTAACCTTTTTTGTTTCTTAATGATCAATTTTGTTTTTTAATAATTAATTTCACTAACTTTTTTTATGAAGAAACAAGCAACAATAATTTAAAAGAAAAAAAAGTAAATTTCTTAGTAATCAATTTCACCAACTAAGAAAGTTTTTTGCTAATCAATTTCACTAACTTTTTTTGTTTCTCAATAATCAATTTCATCAACTTTTTATTGGATAAAATAACAAGCAACGTTTCAATAATGTACAAAAAAATGAAGAAGTAATTTGAAAATGTCGTTTATTTATTCTTTCAGTGATGATGGGAATTTTTTTAATAGATGGATATTATCACCTAACTAAAATTCGGGAAAAGGTTTCGTTTCGTTCTCATTTTCGGTGCAACCTTGTCATTCCGCCTCTTCCATATGGCTTCAATGGCGGTTTATTCAAACTAAAATTTCCCGGTAAATAATTTGTTTAATAAGACGTTGATATGTACTTTCAGATTAAATTGTCAACAGTTAAATGAGAATTATTTTTCTTTGCGTAAATTGCATTAAATCGTTGTTGTTCTTTTATCAGCACGTTCTTCATATTTCACCTACTTTTTTTTCGAAAATGTGATCATAACTGCAATAACAACACAACAGTTGTTAATTTCCCCCTTTTTACTAACACGTGTTGTAAAAATCTTATCAGTGGAAAAATATGATAATTTACTACTCAAATATCTCACTAAAAACTGCTTTCATATTCTATTTTATATCTAATCGGTATTCTGAAAAAATATTTTAATTACTTAAAACGACGTAAAAATGGATGGATATTGTTGTTGAAATGTTGATTTCAATTTTTGAAAAGTAAGATTTTTTTATTGTTTCGAGTCGTTTTATTTTGTCTTTAATTGCTATTTATTAGTTTATCAACAAAATATATTCATAAAGCGTGGATTTATTTACAAATGGTAACTGTAATTGGTTCTCACGTTACTTTTCTGCGAATAATTTTGAAAATTTAAAATAATAGCAATGAAAACAACATTCGATTCGCAATTTCCGCCCCCGTTGTTTTGTTTACATATTAAAACTATTTCTATTATTTTCATTCCTTAAATTCGCAACTTTTTAAAATGCTATTAATCTTGCAGTTCTGTTTCTCAGTGTAGTAGTAATAATAATCAGTATTATTATTATTTATTTATCTATTTCTAGTACTTATAATTTGGCTTCCAATTCATCAGAGTATGATTTTTCAATTCTACTTTTGCATTTTTAATGAATGACACTACACTTTGCACAGCATTTCCCTCATTCTCCCTTTTTTATGTTTAATGCCATATGTCAGTGTCAATATGACCGGCGATGGGACAAAGCATGGTAAGTTTCGGGTGCGGGGTGCCTGTTTTTCACGGGATGGGTTGGGAGTGTTCATAAATCTGAAAAGACATTAGAAATCAGCAACTACGAGAAATTGTTTTTATTTATCTATTTTCTTACTTATTTTGCACTTTTTGTCTTTTCAATCCTGCATAGAATTTGTTTACATTTGCATGGATATTTACACTATTTTGATTCAATAATATCTCCCGTTGTATAAGGTGTACACAAATAATTTTTATCTCATATATTTCGCCAATCTTTCAACGAAAGAATTAAGTTTTATATGATTTTGACGTTTATTTTATCAAGGTGTCAATTTTCCGTAAGTGGGTCCGAACTCCGCAGAAATACCCACATAACATCATGCATATCAAAACATTGTCCACATTGGAGATTGGTCTTCAAGTTATGATCTCTAAAATGCCTACTAAATTTAAATTGTGGTTATTGTTTGGAATAGGTTTTCCAAAAAAGGGAGGTAACTCCAGTAGACAATTATTTAAGCTACTGTTGCTAACTTATTACGGAACATATTGAAAGCAGAAAACTTAACCATTTAAAACTGTATTTTATTAAATTTAACTCTAAATTATATCCTTTGGCTTTGTAGTTAAATTTAATAAAATACAGTTTTAAATGGTCAAGTTGTCTGCTTTCATTTATTGTGTAATAAGTTAGCAGCTTAAATAATTGTCTACTGAAGTTACCTCCCCTTTTTGGCGAACCTGTTCAAAACCAATTACCAAAATGGTTGATTATTTACTAAGATTAGCTCAGTCTGGCCAAGGCCATTATAGTGGGTCACCCAATGAGATTTGATCTCACTGTACTAGCAAATTAGTCTGCAAGATGGGCATATTAATCACCAAGATTATTAACTATAATTTCTACTGGGAAGGGAAGACTAATTACTAAACAAATGCAAATTATTATTTCATTACTAGTTTTACTGCATTTGTTGAAGAGATTATCCACACAGTGTTGTGATAAAATGCAACAATAATAAGATGGAGTAAAACTAGTAATAAATTAGTAGTCATTTTATTATGCCTTTTTGGGCATCTCCAATTTACCATCAGCTTCTAAACAAATACAAAATTCATAAAAAAACATTCAAATGTACATAAATACAAACAACATCTACAATTTAGCACAATTCACAGATCAATTTCTTTTGAAAATCTCTTCTGACAGATTCCAAAAATTTGTACACTTGCTATCTTTAACATGAACTTATTCCCCTCCAAATTACTCTATCAGGAAAAAAAAATCTAATTGTTTAGTAGTTTTAGTTTTTGCAATCTGTCTTGTCAATAGATTTTCAGGTCGAGGAGAGATATTAATGAATGGTGTACCATATTTAGAAATTCCATTAATTATTAAGCATTGTAGATGACTTAGATGTCATGTTTTGCATTTAATGTTGATGTGTTTAGAGTTATTAATGAAATGCTACCCAGTCTCATAGCTTATCTAAAATGATAAATACTCTCAAAATTTGTATAAACATTCTGATATGCCTAGTTTTTAGTTATTATCTAATGGTGTTTTTGTTTTAACTTAGTATTTTCTTATTTTTGTTTTTTTATTTAGTGAACTGGAGATAAAATACGGAGGAAGATATGGTTCTTTTGTCTTCATCAAACCACAGGCAGTTCAAAGTTGAGGTATGGAACCTCCTCAGAGGATTGCAGATGCCACAACATCAAATGGTTTTGGTCGGCCTCGCTTTCTTGGCCGTATTGCCATTAACTGCACTACAAAGAAGTTATCTTCCCATCCAGTTAATCTCCAGATATCTTCTGAGGTGAAAAAGAAAATAAACAGGTACATATAACTTTTCGTACAGACATTATTTTTCTTTTGTTCTTAGGAAAATGTATGTATCATGAGTATAGGCTGCACCAATGGAGCTAGAGGGCTGAAAATTTAAACATTTCCCCCCACCCCCACCAAAAAACAAACATTGGGGGGTCAATTTACAATGTACGTTTATGCTAAATTGGTCCCTTAGTTTGTGCCCGGCAGTGTTCGTGGTTGTGTATTTTGAAAATTTGGACTTTTCCAGTGATCACTGTCCAACAAAAGACGAGAGTAGTGACTTATTCATTGATCACTCCTTTTTTCAATTTTTTAATTGATCACCTCCAATGCTGTAAGGATATATCTAATTTTTTTGTAATTCTAAAGATTTTAATGTCATGAAAATTACTTTAACTCACTATTCAGTTTGTACCATATTTTATAATTATTGGTAACATTCAAATAAGGTAGAACAATTATTATAAAACCGTTTATGTAACCTTTGATATAACAGGTAGGATCTATTAAACAAATACATCAAAATTGCATTCATTCTAGTAATTCCACATTACAGTGAGGCTCAGCAATTTCTTGCAGTGGTGGAAAAAAATGAAAGTAATCATGGTTACATTTTAATGTCAACTGCATTGGAACCCAGTATACATAGGCAAGGTTTCAGCTTTGCTTATTACTGCCCACTGACTTTATCACTACTCCTCATCTAAAAAAAATTAAATATTTCTGGTGATAAGGGGGAGGGGAATGATGAATGAACACTAAATTTTGCAGTTCGCCACCTGATTGTCTATACACTGTCTGCAATATTTGTCATTTGTCAATTAAAAACAATTAAATGTTATTAGAGAGTAATCTCCCTTATTTTTATTTTTTTTGAAAATGCATAAAAAATCCGGTTTCATTCATAAACAAGAAAATGTAGAGCAACATAATATTTTTAATATTTTTTTAAGTACAGTGCAATTGCAAAATTATTTAGTGCCATCATTTTTGACAGCCTGGGAAAACTAGTGCAGAAATAGAACCTCAACAATTTAAAATCTTTGTGATCCTACCTATCTTTCTGCATTTGGAAATTAGTTGTGATAGAAAAGGTAGACTTTGGATATTTTTCATTCAGGAAGTAAATATAAATGTTCTGGATTTATGTTGTATTATTATTTAGCAAATATTTTTGTACATTTAATTACAGAATGTGTGAATTTAATAAGTTGTCTTTCTAGGAAAAGCCAAGAGTCTCTCCTCATCCAACACAATGAAACAAAACCGGTTAAAAAGAATAAAGAGGTTTGTCTTTTAACTCTTAAATTCATTTTCAAAAAAAGTCTTTACCAAGGGAAGTAACTCATGATTGAAATTATTCCCCTTTATCTATTACTTGAATTTAAAAAAAAAAATGTTTCTATTCAATTCACACAAGAGTTCCATTATTTTTATTTCTATTCATTGAAGACTTCCACTGTTAATACAAGCGGTCCATAAATTTAAAAGTCGATGTACATGTAAATGTCTTTTAGATTGAAAATGCTTTGCATTTTATAACCACTTACCATTAGAGAAGCACTTTTGAAAAAACAATTTATTAGTTGGCACATATTTTTCTTTTGCATTATGTAAAAGAAATACAAATAAATAAATTTAATTTCTTTTTTTATTAAATTCAATAAAATGAGTAGAGAAATTGAAGCGTAGACCATATACATACTTACAAAATACTTTAATAATCAGTGACTATTATTCAAACTTCAAACATACTCCATTGTATTATGTTTAATTTCTTTCAAAATATTTATGTTGATCTAACATTTATTTTATTTTATTTTTCTGCAGCATGAGAGAGAAAATGTTGGTAACATTTCTTTTAATGCATCATTTGGGTCTTCTGTGTTTGAAGATATTGATTCCAATGTTGCATTCTGGAATCCTTTGCAGGCTCCATTTGCTGGTCAGTCTACCTCAGGAGAAAAGAAAAATCCTTCTGCTCCCTGTTCATTAAAGCCTCAGTTAACAGATAATGCTGAAAATCGGGGGAAAATAGTTTCTATGGTTGTAGACCATGAAATTTCTGAACATCAAGAGAATTTGTCAGGGCCACTGACAAACATTGGTAAATATGTATTTTAGCCCAAGTTTCTAAGATGAGGTGTTGTTACTATTATACATTGATTCATTTGAACCAGTTTCCTTATCTTAGTTGTTTTTATCAAAATGTTTTGATCGCTGTACCTTCCAGACGAAGACCAGAGGTTACAGCATCCAAAATGTTGTGATAAAAACAATGAAGATAAGAAAACTGGTTTGAATTAATCAATGTATATTTTTTTAAAAACTTTATAAAATTTCCCATTAAAATATTAATTATACATTAATTGTGAGAAGATTTATAAAGTGATCTTTTCTTTTGATATATGGTGAAGGTGGGCTCCTCAACGTCATCTCCACAAATGTCGACCATGTACAGTATACTCTAGTATGCTGTTGTTGCTTACGGATGTTTATCTAGGTGTTGGTGGATTGTCTGGGATCTTCTCAAGAAATCTTTCCAGAGAAGTCTTGAAGCCCACCAGTTTTCTTATTACAGTTGTCTTGGTGGGAATATAGTTCTAAAGTTCCAGTAGTCAAAAACTTACAGCTTTGTTCTGTCAGCAATGCTTGCATTGATTTTTGACAATCCCTTTTTATTTTGATTTTCTGTGCACAAAATACAGACTGAGTACCAAAACTGCTAAAAACAAATTTTAGGTAAAAAGAATTTGCAGAATTTGGTGCTTAATCATCATTTTTTTCCCCATCTACTAGAAATATTTAGTCTGTTAGTGCAGAAAATGACTAAAGTGAAGCGAGAAATAGCGGTGAAGGCAGTGAGCAGCGATAAGAAAAAACAAAACCTTGCTTATATATACCAGTTTCGAATGTAGTTTGTGTTAAAATCCAACAGGTTACATAAACAGCTAATAAACAATAATTTGCTATCTTTTTAACTGTAAAAATATCAGCCATAAAAATAGAATTTGGCATGACATTGTTTTAAACCCTTGCTTTTTACTGTATATGCCGGTGTAATGTCGTCTGATATTAGTGCCTTTCTTGCTTGTTGTTCTTTCTGTTTAGCTGTGTTTAGTTTGAACACATTTGGTTCATAATTGTATATTGCGGTGCTTAGAAAAGAAGCAGAGAAACGGAACAAAGACATGTTTTTACAGGGCGATTGCCAGTGAAGAAGAGAGCCTTACCCGTTCTCACTTCCAGCCTGCATTTTTGGGACCGGAAACAGAATGGGGGCTGCTGGGAGTTTGCTTCAGCATGTTTATTTATTTTAAGCATAAACATTAATGCATACATATATAGACATTACAGCCAGTATATAAGATGAACATTTAATTTTAAAAAACTATGCAAATATAACAATGAGCTGGTATTATGACTAGGTGCCCTTTACCGAAGCTGTGGACAGTTATGGGGCTTGGATGTGTTGCAGTAGGCGGCAGCCCTCCAAATACCTTTAAATAACCATTGTAGTCCGGCATATACAGTATTTTTATAGTACCAATAAAAGTGATTACATACAGTTATTTCTCATACTATTTAGATTTTACTACTATCCAAATGACCTCTACTTACCACTTTTTATTAAATTTGACTAGTTTTTACCATCATCCTAATTTTAGTTGTTTTATTAATTCGGGCCACTGTTTCTATGGCAACAAATGTGGCCCGAATTAATAAGTTGTATAAAAACAACTAAAATTAGGATGATGGTAAAAACTAGTCAAATTTAATAAAAAGTGGTATGTTACAATACTTCATCCAATAATAATAAAGATTGACCTCTACTTAGTTTAAACTGATCATATTTTAGAGAATTTAAAGAATCTTCCACACACTTCTAATATTATGTTGAAAAAATGCCTAATAGATTAAGTTAGGATCAAATGAGAATAGACACATTTAAACTTATGTTAATCATTATTGTCTGACATTTAATCTGGCTGATTAACAAGAAAAATAAAATCCTGCATTTAAATTTTTATTTCCTGCCAGAAAATGTCATCATGAATTCCAAGCAAACTGATGCAGTCGGTGATGATGAAAAATTACTGCTCTCATCTTGGGGCATACCTGAACCTGTTTTAAAAAAGTATAATTCTTATGGCATTCAAAAAATGTTCCAGTGGCAAGCTGAATGCCTTCTGGTTGGAAATGTCCTTGGTAAGTTGTATATGCTTTGTGATTTCTATTTTTTATATATATGTGTGTGTGTCTGGTTAAATACAACAAACAAGGAATACCTTTTCAACTTTTTGGTTAGTCTTTCT
>VCCN01006703.1:230784-250638 GCA_006491835.1 Architeuthis dux | reverse complement strand
CTAAACCCAGCAACAGTGTTTAAACCTGTCAGTTGTGGGTAGCAGTGATTAATAAGGGCTCAGAGAATTTAACAAGTGTTGCAAGTCTCTTGAAATGTTGCTTTAAAAAAGAATGCTATGAGTTCACTATGAACAATTTTGAAACATTAAAACAGGATGCCTAAATAAATTGAATCATTGATTTTCAGGTCAAGGCAGCAGAGTCCGTGCAGATGGTTTGAAAGTAGAAGAAGAAGGTTTATTGGTTGTGGGAATTGCTGTATGTTGGAATCATCAAGATTCCTATTATTTGTCTTTCACTGAAACCAACCCAGCAGGTAAGAATGACTGAGTTGTTAAATGTCAATAAAAAATTCACTGTTGTCTTTTTAGCTTCTTGTTTTTATTTTGATTAATAATATAGATAGGAAAATTAGACAAAAATGGATGAAAAAAGATATATGTTTCATGTTTGGGATTCTTAGTTGATTGTGTGTGTATTGATGCTTAAAGCGCTGTTAGATATTTAGGCTGCTGTGGGCAGGTGTCACAGATTTGACCCCCACAGGTGTTGAAAGTCATAAACAGGATATCGACCCAAACTGCAGGTGTTGGGGACCGGAACAGACACAACAGGTGTTCAAAAGTCATAAACAGGATATTGACTGAGCCCTGAGCTGCAGATAGTGGACTGGAAAACCAGCATGGGCATTCAAACCCCATAAAAGTCACACAGTGACCTCAGAAAGCGGAGAGAGCACCTAGCTCGGGACTAATACAAGACCAATTCCCCTGTTAAGAAAAGTCTGTCGGATCTCGTTATCTCTCTTCCACTCCTCATTCTCTGCCATGACACAATGTATCTGATGGAATAAAAATATATCATCATATTTTTATAAACCAAGTTTCAAGTCTTCCTTTTACTCGAAGTCCAAGATGGATATACAACAGCACTATCGACTTTAATGATGGATTAGTCACAGATTGAATAACAGACAAAGAACATGTGTGATCAGCTAGCTGCCCGATAAATCAAGTGGTAACTTCTGTTATTAAGCCTGGTGCTATCGCCCAGTAACTTCTGTTACGGTTACGAGAGTGTGGAATTTTTAATTAATACAATATTTATATTTCTTTTCTAAAAGATGTTCAAGAAGCTCTTATTATTGCTGGCTTATTCCTCACATGTGAGGATCAGGATAGGATTTTGTTTCTTCTTCTCCGACTGTGCTGGTTGTTTGTTTTTAAAGTGGAAATCAACGAAAACAATTAACATCAAAAAACGGTCATTATTTTCCGAACAACATTGTTATGTCGCACCGACACTAAATAAATACAAGGGAGATAACTACCTAGAATTATCTCGCTTGCCATTCTCTAAGCCATGACGGAAGTGAGTTTCAGTCATGCATGTGCAAGCAGAAATAAAGAATGCATACACGTGGAGACTAAGGATCCCACATTAGTACCACATGTGTGCTGCTGTCAACATCGTTTTGTCTTTGTGTTCCTACCTTTCCAGGCAAACACGCTTTTGGTAGCAAGCTACAAATACTAGTCACTCACAGGCTGAGCGATTTTACAAACTTAATAATTACATAAATTTAATTATGACCTTTGATATTTCAAACATTATTTCAAATAAATCAAAATTCAATATGTAATTTGAGGAAATGATTGATGCCTTTCAAAATTTAGCCAAAGATAAAAAAACTAATCCATTTTTAAATTTTTTGTAGATGACCTTGATGATTCATTAGCGCCCCCAACGCTAGATTCTGGAATAAGCATTGCTGAGAGACTGCAGGCCGTGAGGCAAATCCTCACATCCCATAATGATAATAAAAGAACCGTTGTGGCATTTGATGTGAAATCCTTGTATAGGGTCTTGGCACAAACCTGTTCAGTTGCTCCCAGATACCATTTTGCAGATCCCAAAATTGCTGCATGGATGCTGGATCCAGGTGCAAAAGAAAGCAGCTTCCAAAGACTTATCTATGATTACCTACCAACGGAACAAGACTTGCTTGATGGTTTGTTAACTTGCTTACTCTTCAGATGATATCATATTGAGAAAAGTCTTTTTTTAACTACTTTTAACTTTAACAATAGCTCTTTAGCATTTCACTCTTGTTGTTAACAAAGATTAAATTATGATGAAATTGAAAATTAGGATAACTGTTGTAGGGGACCGATGGGTGTAGGGTCACCATACTGTAGACGAATATATGGCAGAACATATCTCTCTGTCTACAATTATAAATTCAGTCTTGTTCAAAGTTCAATGAAATAAATGAATAGACAAATGTATATAACATATATAATTTATTTAAGAACAATAACAATGAACAATTGAATAAATATTGATTGGGAAAAATAATGCATCTTACATTAAGAAAATGTTCAGTTTGACTGGAACGAAAGAGTCAATAAGTGAGTCTAATGTGTGTATGCATACGTATGCATCGGTGTGAGTCAAATCAGTAACTTGCTTGCCGTGATGAATGTGATAAATGCCTTGCCTACACATATGCATATGTGTGAGTAACTATTTGCCTGCACACACAGGTGAATGCATGTATACATGTATAAGTTAACAGCCGGCTGACCAGGGCTTGAACTTATTTGTCTCCTGTTTATATAGGAAACAGGGTAGGCTTGCACAGAGATGAAATTTTGGGTGCATTTTCATTGGTCAACAAATAGCTGGTGCTGTTGAATTAATTGTTGAGTAATCAACTGGATGTTTTAACTATGCGCCTTTTCCTAACTGGTGGGATTTGGGGAGGGAAATGCACTTATTTAGGTGATATTTTTGGATAATAAATGTTTGGAGGTGAGGAAAGGTGGAGGAAGAACACTGTAAACATTAAAAGAATTTCATTGTAGCATCATTTAACCTTCAGATTGTCAATTTGCATTGACAACTATGTTAAATTGGTACAGATACTTTCACATAGGTAGTAGGAAAAGTGTATGAAATTATTAGGTTGTTACACATGAAATGTCATTTTTTTACATTATAGAGAATAATGATAAAAGTGAAAGATTTACTAATGTAGTTGCATTTTCTTGCAGATTCAATGTAAATAGAGATATAATTTGTTATTAATGGAGGTTTTTTGAACCCTTAATAACAATGGTGTCTAGCCAGGAAGTTAGACTTAATTTCAAGTACAATTTCAAATTGGGAGATAATGCTGATGAAACTGCTGATAACATCCAGAAATCATTTGGAGTGAACATTACTACAGTGCAAACTGTTCAGCATTGGTTCATGTAGTGTCTTCCAGCCGCCTCCCAGCTAGTGGGATTCTCACTGAAAGGGAAAAGGGATGAAGCAAAAGGGAACAAAGGACAAAGGCAAATGCGATGTTGACTGACCGCCGTCAGCGAAAGAACTGCCTGTCTTCTCGCTGTCGAACGTCTCTTTATTTTTCCCCCGGTCTGCCTCGTGCATGACCGGGGACTCACGTTTTAGGGGTTTGTGGCAAGGGAGGTAACTCGTGGTATTTGCTCCCTTGCGCAGCATGGCAGGACATCACAGTTCAGTAGATTCAAGTCTTGAAATATGAATACCAATAATAAACCTCAAAGAAGAGCCAAACCTGTTCTCAATGATGAAGACTTATCAACAGCATTGGCCAATGACCCATGAACAATGGTTCGAGCACTTTCTGGAAACTTATCACATCATCTCAAGACAATAGGAAAGATTACAAAGTAGGAAAAATATATCAATAATACTTGCCTTATTTCCTGACCACTGAAAATCCCTTTCTTCTTCATTTTCAATGCACAACATACAGATTGAGTGCCGAAATTTGCTAAAATAATTTTTAGGTAAAATACTGCAGAATACAGTGTTTAATCATCAATTCTTTTCCCTACCGCAAAAATATTCAGTTTGTTAGCATAGACAATCATTGAATGAAAGTGGTGAAGTTGCAATAAAGTCAGTGGGCATCAATAAGAAAAGCCAAAATCTTGTCTACATATACTGGGTTCAAATGCACTTGGCGTTAAAATACAACCAGTATTATTGTTTCATTCCCTCCTACCTCCACCGGCCAGAATTTGCTGTGTCACTATATATTGAAGTTTGGTTGTATTTGTTTAATAAATCCAACCCATAATACCATGGGTCACATAAACAGCTAGGAGACAGCTTAAGATAAAGGTTTGAAATGTTTTGTGAGGAATAGGTGTTGATAATATGTTAATATAGTATAAGTGTCTAATTTGCATATCAATTGAGGTGCTGTGATGAGTTACTCTCCTTGTATATAAGCTCTCCTTTGGTTTGGGAAGAAAAAGATATTTTGAAGTACAACATGTGTTTGTGAGAACAACATAGGAGATCTTTAACAGTAGGTATTGGGCACAACAGTGACACTTCTTGCTGACTAATTGCTAGTGTACTGAGTTTGATACTCTTGGAGTGCCTAAGCTTAGGGAATAACTCATAGATTTGGACACCTACCATAGACACCTTTCTCATCCCAAAGACCAGTCTGCTAGTGTAGTGAGTTTGATCCTCCCAGGATGCCCTACTACTGTGACATGTACCAGACTAAGCTATGCTAAAGAAATAACTATATTCAGACAACTATGGTGGTGTAATGATTAACAAGCTCATTTCATAGACCAATTTGTTAGTGTTGTGAGTTTGGTCTTTGCTGGGAACCTCACTACTGTGGCCTTGTGCCAGACTAAGCTCAGCTTTGTAAATTTGAAATGTGATATGCCTTAATACCACTACAATACAAACTCTTATTTTTAAACATTCATGCTAAGTGCCTGTAATGTTGTCTGATATTAGTGCCTTTGTTGCTTGTTGTTCGTTTGTTCCTTTCTGTTTTTAGCTGTGTTTAGTTTGAACACGTTTGGTTCATAACTGTATTTTAACAGTGCTTAGAAAAGAAGCGGAGAGACAGGACAAACACACGTGTGCTCAGGGCTGTTGCCTGTGAAAGAAGAGAGCCTTCTCCGCTCACTTCCGGCCTGCATTTTTGGGACTGGAAACGGAATGGGAGCTGCTGGGAGCTTGTTTCAGCGTGTTTATTTATTATTAAGCATAAACATTAATACATACATATATAGACATTACAGTGCCCACAAGTAGGTAATTGTTTTAAGGAAAAGGAAAGGTAAACATCAACATTTTATCTGGTTATAGAATAAAAATAAATTAATTTTTAAATGTTTACATGCCTTAAATCATACCTGTTCAGGTATTTCTCAAATAACCCTTTCTCATGTTTTTTAGGTCTTGGTGGAGGAATTGGTCGGAGCAGTCTTGGACTAACAGTTGACAATCCAGGATCTGGGCGATATCGTGCAACTGCAGAATCAGTCCTTGTTTGGCATTTAATGAAACATCTTGAGAAATCTCTACAAGAAGAAGGAATTCTCCAAACCTTTCAAGAAACTGAAATGCCTGTTGTATGCACAGTTAGTCGTATGGAACTAAATGGCATTGGTAAGTTTGAACTCATGGTTAAGACTTATGTAGGATTGGAGGTCCTATATTGTATTAAAAGGTTTAAGATGTTAAAGTGCCAGGAGATATTTGGATCCCAATGTGGTAATTTTGGTTCTCACGTTGACTGAATTTGGCCTTGTATTTTCTTGCGAGGGATGGTAATAAAATGGCAACACAACAGTATTCATATGTTAAGGAATGAACAATTATTCATTTACAACAGGAGACACACTTTTTGTTAATTTTCTTTTCATGTGTCCTTGTTATGTTGCAGCACCGCTTCAGACGGTAAAAGGTTTACAGGAATGCAAAGTCAAATCAAATATTGTTACTCACATATTGGTACGATACAGAAAGCATGCTGATAGGAAGATCAGGGCACCTCAGACCACATGGTCAGAAGACCAGGGACAACCGGCCTACATGTGGCCAGAAGGCCTGAGTGAAAAGGGAGCAAAGAAAGAGATAGGCAGATTTAGTTGCTTTTATAGGCTAGGCGGTTAGAGGAAGTGACATCACCAGATTTGAAACTTCTGGGCACTGTTTTTAGGGAGTAGAGGAAGTGACGTCACCAGCACTATTTTTAGGGGTTTATATTTTTGGTAGTAATTCACCACAGTTAAGGCATGTTCATAGGAAATTAATTTTTGAGATTGTGAATATAACTAACATTAAAATATGGAGGACCAATTTTTAAAGTTTTTTGACGTTATAAGTGTTGCTACCATTGGAGAAAAGAAATTGTGCTTACCACCATCACATTTGGATAGTACACCTGAAGAAGGCAGTAGAATAGAATCAGCAACACTGGATTCCCAAATTTGAAAAGAAACATCTAAATTGGCAACACTGGCTCACCATATATGTAATCATTATAGTCAATAAAAGTTTTGTATTTGTTTAATAAATCTTATCTGTGATATCACAGGTTAGATAAACAGTTAGTATCTATATAAAACACATATTAATTCTTAAATTCATGAACCGCTTGTAACTGACAGTGAAACTCTTCAATGAATAGAATTAAAAATAATGGAACTCTTCTGTGAATCGAATAGAAAATATTTTTTAAAAATTCACATAGTGGTCAAAGGGGGATAATTCTAATCAGAAGTTATTTGATATTGAATTTTTTTAATATGAATTCAGGCGTTAATTTGGTGAAATATTCTCTTATTATTGGCAGGTTTTAGTGAAGAGGAATGTGAAAACCTGAAGACTATAATGCAATTGAAATTGTCTTGCCTTGAGGAGAAGGCTTACACTTTGGCTGGGCATCCTTTTAGTTTATCGTCCATTGATGATGTCAGTCGGGTAAGTTGAATGAACAATGAAGAGAAACCTTCTTTGCTTTATTTTTTCAAATTATTTAGAACGTTCTAAGATTTTTCTTTTTTTTTCCCCCCCAATTCTAAGGTACTCTATCTGGAATTGCAGCTTCCAGTAAATGGCAATCCTAATGCCATAACACCTGCCGTGCCCCGCAAGACGCTTGGAACAAAAAGAGGGTCAAAGGTTAACTATAGCACTTCAAAGGAAACATTAGAGAAACTTAAAAGTTTTCATCCACTCCCAGAAGTTGTCCTGGAATGGCGCCGCATTACCAATTCTCTAACAAAAGTTGTGTATCCCCTGCAGAAGGCTAAGGTCTATTTCTCCCCAATGAACATGCACCGTATCTTTGGAGTGTGTCAACTCCATACAGCCACAGGAAGAATCAGCATGTTTGATCCAAATCTTCAAAACATTCCCAAAGACTTCAATATCAATATTTCAGGTGAGACTTTCTTCTTATCTTACTTGGTTTTCAGTAATTTTATATTGCATAAAAGATTATAAATTTTCAGGAAATTCAGTTTTATTATTACTAGGGCAGTGTCCGTTCCATAGGTGCATGTTTGAAAGAGGCCAGACTTTATGATGTGTGGAGCAGTCTGCCATAAATGTCATGTAAAATAATTTTCTGTCCATCGAACAAAACTACAGCTTCAAAGTATTTCAGTTATTTCTCTTCAGTGTTACCAATTTAGATATTTTATATCTAAATTTAGATCTATTACCAATTTAGATAAATAATTTTAGATAAAAGATCTGTAATTTCTTTATTTGTTTTTATCAGATTTCTCGAGAACTGCTGATCCAAACAGCTTCAAACTTGTCACTGCAATGCCTTGTATGCTGACTAATATATCTGGTGAATGTCAACTTTGTACAATGGCCAGTTGTCAAGTAATTGCAGTACATACACACACACATACAGACTGAGATTTCTACAAATGTAGTCAGATGAAGTCCTCCTTTACTTTGTGATGCAAATCAGGACAGAGACATGTGATTATCAAATATCCAAATAAATTTCCATTATTGATACCAAGGAGGTGCAGAGTGGTGTAACAGTTATCATCATGGAAAATCAAATCAGCAAACCAAGTTCAAGTTTCAGCCAAGGCTGCTTACGTTAACTTTTCACTAAAGTCTTTGGGAAAGCCATGAATCCTCTTCTCTCCCCAGCCATGGGTAAATAGCAGAGCAGTTGGAGCCTTTTAGCCATGTAAGGCAGTCTATCTAAAAGAAGGTTATTCTCACAGAATAAAACGGTCCCAAGCCCGGATAAAGGAGAAGAGTTGGGTGTAGGGCTAGCAACTCTACTCCGTAAGAGCTTTTTGCTACTGAAACTGCGGCAGCATCACATGGTATGTTTGCAGCCTTATGCTCCACAAGGAATCTACAGGAATAAACAATAATTGATACCAAATATTTTGGCCACATGTAGATATTTGTCAGACTATGCTGATTTTGATACCAAATATTTTGGGCACATGTAGATATTTGTTAGACTATGCTAATCTTGATACCAAATATTTTGGTCACATGTAGATATTTGTCAGACTATGCTAATCTTGATACAAGGCCAGACTTATAGAGCACCCAGTGAGAAATGAACACACTTGCAATGGCTTGAGAGACTAGCATATTAACCATTGCTCTGTGGCAATTGCTCTATATGTCATTTTTAAGTAGTTTCAGGAGGTAGGTAGAGCTTTGATGGAGGTGTGTATTCTAAAAGGTTGCTTTTTGTATTGGAAACATTTTCTCTTAGAAGAATCAGGAAAGGGTGTCTGAAATACAATTTGAATGTTTGCTGTAAGTGTAATAAAATGCTTTATTCTAGTTCAACAAAGAGAATTACATATTTTATAGTTTGTACTTTATATTTTGTACTCACAGACATATCTCGAGAAACTACAGCCATTCCTTCTTCATGGTTGAGAAACAATTCCAGTGATTCATTCACTATCAGCATGCGGCATGCTTTTATTCCACTGCCTGGTGAGTAAGCATTTTTTCTTGGTGGAATTGAGCAACCCAAGCCTCTGAAATTTGTTGAGACAGGAAAGATAATTGGTATTTCAGTTTCATCCTCCTTAAGGTCAAGTCCAATCACAGATCAAACCATCAAAATTGATTTTCAAGTCAAAAGATTATATTTGCCACAACAGATTTTCTAATTAAACTAGATCAGTTGTTCTCAAACTTTATTGTATAACAGCACACTAAGAAATATATTTGAATTACGTGGCACACCAACTGTAAAAATGAAATGAATTAGACAAAAACATTTCAGTAGACAATGAACAAAGCTTTTATATCACCATACTGATGTACGTAGTCAGCACCCCTTTTTCCTTTCATCTGTCGCTTAGATCTCACAAAATCTAGCGATAAAACCACTAGATTGGCAACTCTGTGGCAGAAGCGGAACAGACATGTACTGAAATAAGTTAGAAAGCTGATATATAAGTTTTCAACAGTTTTATTGACAAGAAGCGGGGAATACAGTTCTTGTCCGTAGAGTAGTGGGAAGCACTTTCTTTATCCACTGGTCGTGCTGCCTAGAGGGTAGTATCAAAGACAGTGCAATATCCTAGGGCAGTAACTCTGGGTTTCAGTGTGGTATCCCGTTCAAGGCTCGAAATACATGTTTGTATATTTGGATAAATTTATGCGGTACACTTTGGAGATAGTTGCGGCACACAATTTGAGAACCACTGAACTAGATAGTTGTAAACCTTTATCATGGGTAGGATTTATTAAACAAATGCGTCAATTATCATTAATTTATTAGGGAAAATTGTTTTGAGCATTCCCAGACCTCCCCGAAAATTCTATGTCTGCCAGTTTCACACAAGAATAACACCCTGTGCTCTCTTAGGCTTTTCTGATACCTTAGGACACATCTTGCTAATGGACACACAAAATAAATTGAGATAAAGCACAGATGTTCACAGACACAGTTCAAAGCTATGGCGGCTTGAGGTCTTTCATAAAAGCGGGATAAAGTGAACTTTCGTAAATCGGGGTATACCTCTATAGGAAGTAAGCAGATGCTAAAATGTCCATATTATATTGAGCATGTTAACAGATATAACAAATTTAATATGAATTCAATAAGTTGATCACTCTGTACTTTTTAATCACCGCCAGATGTGAATAACTATGGTAATGCAGTAACGCTGCTACAAGGCACACCTGCTCATTGGGAGGCAAACAATGAGTGACAAGGGAGTACAGAGATCTAAATCAAAGGTTGCTTGAGAGGATGCAAGACAAAAACTTATACCAAAAAAAAAGACTTACTGCTCCATTGCCTGCAGGTGCAAAGCATAGAAGACTGTGATGCAGGGGAGGCACATTTGGTTTGAATTCTACGTTAGGGGGACAAAATCAGTTTATCACACTCTGATCACCGTTAACCACAACAGGTTTAATCACTGTTGCTGGATTTAGGCTATTCATTTGTTCTGACATTTATATGTATCTATGTGTCCGGACTTCACCCAGCCCTAACCATTCCTAGTATAAACTTAAAATTTTGCACACGCACTCCCCTCAATGAGTAGGTGAAAAGGTTTCTTGTTTTTTGAAAATTCCGACCTAAAATAGGTTTTTATTGAGAGGTTCAGTTTACAATGTAAGTTTATGTCAAATTGGTCCCTCAGTTTGTGTCCAGCAGAATTCTCACTTATTTTTTGTAAATTTGGACTTTAGTGATCACAGCCCAAAAAAGGAAAGAAAAGTAACTTATTTATTGATCACCCCTTTTTCTAATTGCTCATCCTCAACACGACATGCTGCCTAAAGATGTTGGTTTCTATTGAGTTACTAACTGTTGTTTTTTTAATCATAAATTTATGATTCAAACCATAGTATTTTCATCAAGGTAACTTAATTTTACCACCACCACTCCCACTGCTTAATTTACGAGGTAAATAGCAGCATATATGGGTGGTGGTGATTCATAATTTCCTTTGGAATGCTAGTCTGTGTTCTGTTAGAAAACATGTAAAATATTTACTTCAAGGCATGCCTAATGGGTAGAAAATAAATTTTAGTCCTCCCTTACAGAAGAATTTGTTATAGCCTACTCTTAATAATGCAAAAATGTTTATTACTTAATTATTACATTATCCTATCAGGGCAAGCTGAAAGTTGTTCACAGGGCTATGAATCAATCATAATCACTATAATAGCATTAGCACTTGAAAATAGAATTTGATGATTAAGCATTGAATTTTGCAATTTTTTACCTAAAATTTGGGCACTCAATCTGTATGTTGTGCATTGAAAATCAGGACAAAAAGGATTTTCAGTGGTCAGAAATTAATACATGCAATACTGACACAGATTAGGGCTATTATATGTGTAAGGATCTCATGAAGTTTTACTCAGCCAGCTGCTCTGTAGAGAGCCATATCTTTGAATGTTTCATCCATGACACAAATTAATTATTTATGTGAATGAAGATGTCAGATCATATTATAAATTACTGGTCCTAGCGAAGCGAAACTGGCTATTTATACGGAAGACTAGTGAACAAAATCTCTTCAATACAGGAAACTTGAGAAAAAGTCTCGTTTGAGAGTAAGAGAGAGATTGATCTAACCTCCTCGCCATACTAAATTTCAATCATCGGTGACAACTGCTGCTGATTGAAACAAAACTATGATCTCAAGCTAAAACAGTGTATGTCATCTTCATCGTTGGACCTCATTTTTTTCAACCTCATTTGTCGTAAAGCCAACCGTAGACTCAAGTTCCACAGCGCTTTGCTCAGAATATAAACAGTTCATTTCTCTTTCTGTTTAACTTTTTGATTATGTTTATGAAACAGAAGTTGTCTATTTGTGGTGGATGAATTCAGGAAAGAGAATGTAAAAAAAAAAAAGAAATAGGTTACTTTGTTTTCCTTTTAAACAGCATATTTACTAAAGGGCAATCAGGATGTTGAAAATGGCCTAAACAGCCGTAACATGTACATCAGAAGGCGTACACCAATACACAAGGTGGAACTACCTTCATTAAAAAAAAACTTGTTAATTTTGAAAATATTCTGCCTACTCATTGAGGGAAGTGTGAATGCAAAATTTCTAGTTTCTACTATAAATGGTTAGGGCTGGGCGAAGTCCGGATACATAGATATAAATGTCAGAACACATGAATAACCTAAACCCAGCAATAAACCAGTGTTGTGGGTAGTGATGATTAAACCTCTCTGTTAGGTTCTATGTTATTTTTCTACTGTGTTACTTTTATTTCTCTTATGTGTATTTACATTTTACTTATGAAAAACACTTCTGTTTGTTTCTTTCAGACGGAGTACTAATAGCAGCTGACTATTCCCAACTGGAATTACGTATGATAGCCCATTTGTCTCAGGACAGAAAATTAATTAAAATTCTTAACCAGGATTGCGATGTGTTCCGACTGATTGCTGCTGAATGGAAGAATGTTTCTCTTGACGAAGTACAAAATGAGGAGAGGCAGCAAGCGAAACAGGTGCGGCTGAAAACAAATAAAATGTTTTTCAATAGAATATGTTCCTTTGTATCATATACACCGGACTATAAGACAAATGGTTTACAAGGGTATTTGGACGACTATCACATATTGCAACTCATGCAAGCCCCATAACTCTATATATCAAGCTTCAGTAGACAGTCCCTGAATCATGATACCAGCACAAAAGATGTGGAATCCCCAAAGTCAAGCTATGATGATTTATGTGTTATCAGTTGACAATGAGACTTGCTAACCCACATTCCATGGAGTAATGTTGTCCGATATTAGTGCCTTTGTTGCTTGTTGTTTGTTCTTATCTGTTTTTAGCTGTGTTTAGTTTGAACGCATTTGGTTCATAACTATTTAGCAGTGCTTAGAAAAGAAGCAGAGAGATGGAACAAAGACACGTGTGCTCAGGGCTGTTGCCTGTGAAGAAGAGAGCCTTTCCCGTTCTCACTTCCAGCCCGCATGTTTGGGAAACGGAATGGGGGCTGCTAGGAGCTTGCTTCAGCGTGTTTATTTATTATTAAGCATAAACATTAATACATATATAGACATTACACATTGGAGGTTCACTTATAAAAACAAAAGATACTGTATATACCGTTATATAAGATGGACATTTAATTTTTTTAAATCAATGCAAATATTACACTGCATCCAATGCATGGATGAAAAAGAAAGAGTAATATTTGCATTGATTTTTAAGCAGCTGCAAGAAAAGATCTGGCAACCAGAAGGAGTTCTAGTTTTATGGCATTGCCATTTCTTTACGAATTGGGGTCGTGGAAAGCCCTGAGGCTTGCGCAAATTAAATTTTTCAGGTGGAGTGTGATGTGTTCATTATCACCCTCACCCATTAAACCAAGGATTTACATGAATGGCTCAGCAAGTGGGATGATGATAGTAAGGTCCTTAGGTTGTAGGTTTTCTGTTGGAGATTACTTCTCCTCAGCAGATGGCCAAGCAGACCTAAGAGATCTAGAGATCCTTAAAGGTGTAACCAACAATAAAGCTAGCTGAATCAGATCATACACACTGATTCCAGACTTTGTGCAAAACTGCAGTATGTAAGCTATAAGGTTTTAAGTTTTAACTTAGTATAAGTTCTTATTGTGTATTCTACTTAGCTTTGGAGTCTCTTTCTAAAATAACACAATGTGCCTTTGATTTGATTTTTGTTTTTTCATATAAATTTATAAAACTTTGATTTCGTTTATGTATATAAATAGGTTTTTGTTCATTTCAGATTTGCTATGGGATAATATATGGTATTGGTGCGAAAGCCCTGGGAGACACCCTAGGTGTAGATGAAAATGATGCTGCAGTTTTTATAGAAACTTTTAAGTCAAAATATCCAGGTAATCAATGCCAACTTGTTTACTGTTACATATTTGTTTTAGAGACAAAAAAAACTTTATTTACTTTCTTTTGGCATAGATGTTTGGTAATATTTTGAAATAAAGCATGGTCATTCTATTAATTTTAAATTGAGTACTACCCGCTGTTCCCAAACTAAAGGGCCTTGATATTTCTGATCTCAAATTGTGAGAATCAGTAGACATTGATCAAATTAAATTATTTATCTTTGTTTGCTATATTTTGGACAACTGCTTCTTTCTTAGCATAACAGAACTTTGGAAAATATATTCATGGATGATGTAGAATAGTATACATTAAGTAGACATTCTATTTTTGTTATCTTTGTTTATTAAAGTTAGATATATTGGCTGAAAAATGTATGCCTACTTTGTTATTATTAATGTCATTAGTAGTAGTAGTAATAAAAATCAACTTTTAATAATTTTCTCATCCATAAAAGAAAGCAGTCTGCTACAAGAAAGGTTAAGTGGCCAGTTTGAGGGGTTTAATTGTTGCATATTTCTCACCAGCTCTAATAGTCAGTGTTCAAAAAGGCCATAATTTCGAATGCTGATTTTCAAGGCAGGCTGGCCTTCCTTATTTGGAAGATTAGTGCAACAGTTTTCCTATGCTAGTTCCCCTCTACATTTGGCCTTACACCATAATAAACTAAGCTTAGTAACTATCCACAACAGTAGTTGAAAAATATTGAATATTATTTTCGATTTCAGTGTTCTAGTTATAAATATTAAAATTCTAAAATTTAAAATTTAAAAAAAAAATTAAAATTTTTAAATTAATGTTTTTATGAACGTAGTTCCGTCTTGTGTATTGGTGTATGTCTTCTGATGTACATGTTTAGGTCATTTTCAACATCTTAACTGTCAACAGTAGTTGATATTTTTTAAAGAATTCCATCTTGTTATTGTAGGAATGAAGTCTTATTTACGACGTCTTGTTGAATACTGTCGAGATAAAGGCTACATACAAACCATTACAGGAAGGAAACGATATTTACCCAATATTACCAGTACAAACCAATATGCTAAAGCCCAGGTAGGTAAATTTTTGTTTTTTCCAAATCAAAATTCAATCCTTACAATATCCAGCCAAAATGTTTGAAAAAAATGACAAAGATGATCCTCATCCTTTACATTTGTATCCTAATATTTCAGCTCTGACTCAGCCATGTTGCATTGTGGGATGTCATGGATGGGTCATGTGAGTCATTAAATATATATGGTAGAACATAAATTTAATCCAAGTATGTTTTTTATCTGTTTCAGGCAGAAAGACAAGCAGTAAACTCAACAATTCAAGGATCTGCAGCTGATCTTGTGAAGAAAGCAATGGTCAACATTGAAAAAGAATTTGGTCGAATCTTTCCACAAAGCGCTATGCCCCACATAGTACATGGGCAAGCATTTCAGAACAAAGGTTGGTAACTCATAGTCAATGTTCCCATCTAATTTTTAGTAGTCAGTGTGCGTAAAAATCTCATGTGCAAATCTTTTTCCTGTGACAAAAGTATGTGCACACTGAATCCTTGTGCAAATGTTAACAGAATTCGAAACAGATTTTCTTAAACTTTACGATATGAGCACTGTCTGCCAAACATGGCTGCAGCTATGTTATACCAACCAGAACAGGAAATTAGTGATGTACAAAACGGTATTTGAAAAACTGACTATTTACAGAAATTATTTTCAATGAGTATAATTTTAATATATTATTATTCTTATAATTATTGGATAATTTTAGGTAACAAAACTTTTGTGCGCAGGTTATTAAAAAGGGATGCATGCGTATACACACATTAGAGAGATCTATGCTCATAGTCGAGGAACAGAAATGTGCTCAATTAGTAAGAAACACTTTGTTGTTTTAAACACAATGTTTTGACTGAAACATTCTTTGACTTTTCTCCAGTGTATAGTCTTTAAAATTTGTTTCGTACTTTTTCTTTCTTATCTCCTCTACTAGGGCGTACCAGTCAAACTGAATCTCAGATCTATTGGACTGGTATATTCTAGTTAAGGAGAAGAAAGAGAAAAACATGTACTAAGTGTATTCTAAAGACCTGATACAACATACATTCTTCAGCTTTCCTCAAGTGTATCAACCAAAACATTATGTAAATGGCAACAAAGATTAAGATAATAGTCTGAAAGATATATGGAACTGGTCTGGTCAGTCACTCAACAGAAACTATCATGTGACCAACGTCTTTTGGCAGCATGCTGGTGTTGGGGGTGATCAATTGGAAAAAGTGGTGATCAAGGAATAAGTTACTTCACTCGCCTTTTTTGAGGCAGTGATCACTAAAAAGGTCTGAATTTTCAAAAAACAAGCATGAATGCTACCGTATACAAACTAAGGGGTCAATTTAGCATAAACTTACATTGCAAATTGAACCCACCTCACTAAAACTTATTATGGGAGAATTTAAAAAAAAAACACAAAAAAAACGTTTTTTCTAGACATAATAAGGAGTGAATGTTTAAATTTTCAGCCCTGTACACGAGATACACACATAAGTAGCCAGCTAACCAGACCAACTTAAAAACTGAAGAAATCTATGTTGACGGTTTCTAATAACCAAAATACTTAATTCCTAGGAGAATCAACTGGATATTGAAAGGTTTAAACTTGAAATCAATATAACTGGTGTGTTTGAATAATGTGACAGAGTATATTGTCCTCAACAGATTTACAAAGTTCAGCTTAGTATGGAACAAGGCTAAATACAGTAAGAAAGATTGTTAAACCAATCTTCCAAGTGGGGAGGATCTGCCTGAAATAAGTATTTACTCACGATAGATCTTGTTATTTCAAGCGTTTATTTCACATATACGACGAACGTGTCTTTGTACAAAAGGAGGTTGTACCCAAAGCGAGGTTGGGCGGAAGTCAACTGTGGAAAGAGGAAATAGGGAGAAGGCGACAATATTACACTGCCTACCTAGAAAATTGACATTCAAAATCCTGGTTTTTACCTTGGTTTGAACACTGACCTCTAGAAAATATGGTGGGAGATGCTTAACTGTATCAGCTTTGAGGTAGGCTCTCAACAGATCTACAATTACTTATATTAAAATAAATCTCAGCATATCTTGAGTGACTTTCTTTTCAATTTTTCAGCTGAGAAAAATGGAAGATATTTTCCGCAAATGAAGCAGTTTCCAAAAAAGTCTGTGAATTGTCGGTCAGGGGCCTTCCTCCTACTGCAGATCCATGATGAATTGCTCTACGAAGTAGCCAAGCAGGACTTGGAGATGGCAGCCAGCATTATCCAGAAAGGAATGGAAAGTGCTATGAAGCTGACTGTTCGTATGCCTGTTAAACTAAAATGTGGACACAGCTGGGGTCAGTTGGTTGATTTTACGTTTGAGTGAGTTTTATTCTCTTAACCTTTTTTTTTTTGTGCCAGTGCAGAATACGCAGCCACTTGTGATCTGTTCTACAAATGAAATAAACCGTATGTATGAAAATTGAAGAAGGATGATTTAATTCTCTTTATAGCTGATTCAATAATATACACACACATACAATTTTTGTTAAAACCTGATTTTAATTCTGAACTCTAATGAAACAGAAACCAAATAAATTGAACACCACCTAGAATCGAATTCACAAATGTTTTATTATTGAAATCAAGTTATTAAAGTATGCTGAACTCCTGATTTAACATTATGGTGGAATTATGGATTATAATTGCACTTGTCATCATTAATATATTTGCTATCTGTATGCATATATAATGTATCACTTTATTTAGAATACCAACTTGTTACTAAATAATTGGGGTACAGCTCTTTCACCTAAATCACTTTAGTGAATATCACTTTTTTTCCAACAATATCTCCAAAAGTTCTCAATGAATTTCAATGACATTTTGTCGAATGGAGGGCCATGGGATAAGGAAGAATTGATGAAATTTTGGGGTCGATTGAGGGATATTTTTTAAATTAAATTTTTGGACGGATCCTGGAATTTTTTCCTCTCAATCGAAAAAAAAATCCTTGGAGCCACCCCAAAATTTCATCAATTCTTCCTTTGCCCACCATTCAACAAAATGTCATTGAAATTCATGGCAAACTGTTGGAGATATTGTGGGGACAAAAGTGATTTTAAACAAAACTGATGTTTGCTAAAGTGATGTAGATGAAATTACTGTAACCCAAATAATTATATGCATGTGTTTTGTCTCCTAATTAAGAACAATCAGTAAATCTTTTTAACAAGTAGGCAAAATGTAAGTTTAATATTAAATCTTTATTTACATATGTATTAAGATAATAATGTGTGTTCATTTTGACTGATACTATGTGCTTTTGATTTCTGACCTATGGAGGATGGGTAAGGTGGCGCCCACTGATTTGTAGAGGAAAGAAGTCTCCGCTCGATATGGTTTGGGTATCGGGACTTCTGTGAGGATTTGGTGGGTGCCGGCTTTGTTTAATTTCTCATATTTAAAGATTAGTAAAGGGATAAATGACTCCATGAGGATTCAGTCATGAACAAAGCAACAAAGAACAAATGAAAAAGACAATCCTTAGAAAGAAACGAACGTTCATTCATTCAAATGATGAAAATTACTGGTTTAGTTAATGTGTGTGTGTATGTGAGTGTTCATTTATGTTTTTTGTGGGTTTTGTAATACTGTAAATAAAATGTGAATTGTGTCTAAGAGTTCTTAATGATGATAATGTGTGTGTGAAAATAAGGTGGAATGGGTTTACATATATTTTGTTTGAATTAAACTCTGGCTTGATCCAGAGGATGTGTGATTACTATACGCCCTCGGATGGGCCAAAATTACGAAAAGGCAACACCGCTATTAAGCATGTCTGATCGAGTTCCTGGTCTAAGGTGCCAACTTTGAAATCTGTCTCTTTTCCTGTCACGTGACGGCTTCTCATTGGATGGCCAGCCTGTGATAACGCAGGGTATGTCTGATCCAGCATATGGAGAGCTCCACTCGCAGGAGACAACTCCCATTCTGGATCACTACAGACCAGCCTTTCTCAACCAGGGTTCCACAAAAAAGAATCCGACTTTTGCTTCATTGAAGGTTTTTTTCATATAATGAGCATCGATCCCTGTTTTGATGACATTTGACACTAAAACCACCCGAAATAGGCTAGTGGCTGTCATTTTTTAGATTTGTTATAAAAAGTAAAAATTTCTAAAAAGCTAAAATCTCAGTCAATATAATAAAATACTTATAATTAGGGTTCCAGATTTTCGCTATTTACATCGTCAAGAGTTTAATACATAATAGTAATATATAAAATTTTTGAACACTGATGTGTCATAATATTTTATGTAGGGGGGTTCCTTGAGATATGAAAGTTATTTCAAAGGTTAACCTAGACTCACAAGTGGCTGGTATTTTTCATGAAATCTAAACAAGATTGTAATAATAGGCTATAATAAACGTTTTGTGACTTGGACACAAAGGATGTGCATAAAATTCCAAATAAACAAATTTCTTTCTCTAAGATCCAAATCCTATCACCTGAAAGAAAGTGATTGGCTGGTTTGTCTGTAACATTTGTTTTACTATCACTTCCATGTTTTATGTTGATGTTGTATTTTGGGGATCAGAAAAGTTCATCTTTTGAGTGGACTAATTTCACCATTTTTTGCTAATGAAATTTCAAATTCAAAATGAATTTTGTACCATTTTTTTGATAATGTAATTTCAAATTAAATTCTTGTGGCCAGGTTATATATATATCTTTCTATAGATGCAGGCATAAAATAATAGTAATATTTAGTATTACTACATCTTATTGTTGCTTTTTATCGCAACAGTTTGAGTTGATAAAAACTAATAAATGAAAATGCTTAATCTAAAGAATTTTAAAATAACATACTAAATATCATTGTTACTTGCTTGAAGCAGTGGCGGCGCTCGGTCCAACTGTGCCCACTTACAAATTCTTAAATTTCCACCCCCAGAACTCCGGCACTGCCACTGCTTGAAGTGACTTTCAAATTAAAAGATAATTCATTTTATTAAACTTTGGAATTGGTAAACCCAACAGTGACTGCCTTTTGTAAACTTTTAACTTTTTGTTTCAAAATCATTTATTTTGTAACAGGAAAGAATAACTTTAAGAGTAAATTAATCAGTTTTTTTTATAAAAAGGAATAATGCACTGATCTATGAGAAAGAAAAA
>VCCN01006703.1:178707-223833 GCA_006491835.1 Architeuthis dux | reverse complement strand
CTTTACTTTGTTATTATCATAATAAAAACACCATTAGAATGTTGAGGACATAATTATATCAGTGGCGCCGCCTCCCTGCAAATTTTTAAAAGGTTCTCAGATATATTGCACCCTAAGTTGTTATGAGGTCTGCGGGTCCCACGCACCACCTCTGATTATATTTATTTTGTTCCATTCAAATCAGTTTTAAACAAAAGTTATCTGTAAACTGTAGAACTGCAACAATTAATTGATTAGTTAACTATTAAATTAATCGCTAACATAGTCCCCTATGTCAATAAACTGAATATCTTTGGGTTGTGGACAGAACAAGACATTTGAAGAAGTCATCTCAGGTTTCAGAAAACAGTGATAGACAATTTATCATTTTCTGGCATTTTATAAACTAGTTGATTAACCAAGAAAATATTGAACAGATTAATCGATAATGAAAAGAATTGTTAGTTGCAGCCCTAGTAAACTGTAAAAAACACAGAATTAAGAACAAATAAATTGGAGAACCCAAATTCTGTGTCTCGTTCTCAGTCTTTGAGCCAAGGTTACCAGATAGTTAGACGTTTCTGGCCCTGAAAAATGGCCAAATGCCTAAATTGTTCATAAAACATTGTTATACTGCACTACACTCCAAAAATAAGAATTTATTAATACTTCTACAACAAAGCTTATCAATCCTATATTTAAAAATCCTAAAGCAAGGGTCCCCAAAACTTTAGGCCATTGACCCCTTCATGCAATCCTTGATCCCTCATCAACCCCCGGGCATGTACAAAAAATAATAATAATTAAGTAGACGTGCAGTTGTTTCATTTTAAAAAATTTTTAAATCAAAGGGAAAAATAAATACGGCCAAACCAAAAGGGTTGTGGCCAAATGCTTTACAACAAGACTAAATTTGGTAATAAAGTGGCAACCAGCTTGAACTGAAGTCTCCGTGCCTTGCAGCCACCCCTCTACCACTGTTTTCGCGGGGTCGTTTCTGAGACAGACAAATATATACAGAGGGAAAGGGAGGTGACAAAGTATGCATTTACATGTGTATGTAAATGTATACTTTTTCACTCTTTTCAGAAGTGGGAGTGAAGCAACAGTTTTTTAAAAATTCCTTTCGTTCTGAAAGCGTCCCGAAGAAGATGTCTTTTCGTTCCAAACAAATTTTCTACCGTCCCCAGGACAACGTTAATTTCAAGCCCTGGTTTGCACTATACAGAGATAGTATATAGTCACAAATAGTAATAAAGATTTTTTTAGTGTTGTTTCAAGCTTAATTCTTAAATTATCAATAAATTTCTTGACTATATTTTGGGAAGATTTTCATTCCAGATACAAGATTACCAGACATTATATGCAACCGTCAGAATTCCAAAATGTATCAAAATTTTCAATTGTTCTTTGCTAAAAAGTAGTTACGGCATCTCTAAATTAATATTGTCATAGCAGTTAATTTCTATTTGGTAAAAACAACAAAACGAAAAGCGGAGACAATTTAAATGATGATAATTTTATAAGCATAAAGCGAATGACATGTTTCATGGTAATTTACAAGGACACATGGGAAAGCAAATAGAAGCATGGAGGGAAACGGTAAATTTTAGATTAGTTTCATTAAATAATAAACCAGTAAAATGGTGTAATGAGAGAAGTAGCTTACTTACCGGTTTTGCAAGTGTACACATAGATTTCAGATTTGTAATTTCACCGAGAGTCAAGTAAAAAGAAAAATAATAATGATCTGAAAGCTGACTCACAGAGACTAGAGTAAAAAAGTATCAAAGAGTTTTTTTTGATCATTTTGTAAAAACTAAAGAAATAATATATTCAACCGAATGTTTGTTTTTTTAAAAATCCTTATTTCAACAAACGTTTCATTAAATCTTTCAATGAAAATTTTCATAAAAGAAAATATGCTATTTTCTTTTCTACCTACAATGATCTGATTGGCTTTATCAGAAAAAGGGGGGAAAAAATGATAAAATGGAAATGAGTAGGGAGAAAAAATAACAAGAGTTGAACTGAGACAAGAAGAGGTGGGATGGGATCTAGAGTTTTCCAACCAATTTTTCTCTAACTATTCCAAGAATGAATTCTGGCAATTTTAAAATAAAAACTGATTCTTGCTTAGTTGCTTTGAAGTGTTTGGTAGGAGCTGGGGATAGCCAACACAAGAAAAGAAATTTAAAGCTTATTGACCAAGATATCAGTTATATGCAGTTATTTATAGAAAGTGGTAGACAGTCAATCAGCATTAGTCAAAGATAAAAAAAAAAGTTACTTACTTTTTTTTCTTTCTAAAGCAGTCTAAATGTAAAACTAAATTCTAGGTTGAGTACAAATGCTAAATACTGGTGCTGCTGCTTGAGTTAGCAGTCAAAACCATATTTGTAAATAAAAGTGGTTCATAGAAATCAGCAGGTTAAGTTAGTTTTAAATTTAGTATCACATTTTATTACGCTGACAAAAAATGGGAGGTGGGCTTATAAATGACAGCGTTTCCACTAATTTCAATATACACAATTTGCAGCAAAAATCATCATTTTTTTTCCTGTAAATTTTGATGATTTTTTTAAAGCTCTGAGTTCATTTGATAAAAAATACTGGTAATTTAAAAATATACGTCAACCTTTGGAATTTAATTTTTGTCTTCATTCATTTCTTTGTATAAGGATTGTCTTTCTTGTTGAGCAGTATTTGCTCTTTAAGAAGCAGTCAATTGGCACAGAAGTCAAAAGCAAAAAAAAAAAGGAGAAAGAAACTTTTGACTTCAACTGTCATTCCTAACCTGAATGTATAATGAATAGCCGAACTATTCAATGCATGCTTAATATGTTACAAAACTGATTTATTTGAAATGCAGCATTTCCTATTATAGGAAAGCTGTCCATTTATTAAAGAGCTATAGACAGGCTGTATCTGTTGATATTCAGATACATGGTGTATGGAAGTAGGTACTTTGACCAACATGCAAGAAGATAAAAATCTTCTAAGACACCACTTAGTCGTTGTTGGCCATATTTGCTTGTATGGTGGCCATATTTGTGTACAGGAATATGAGATATGGAAAACTTTTGATTATTTCTCAAGATTATAGGTTATCTTTTCAAGGAAAGAAAATGAGTCGAGAGGAAACTATCTAAACTGTAGATTGGGTGTAAAATCAGGTATACAGGTGGATTGAAAAAAAACGTAAAAATAAAAAAAGGGGTTAAAAAATAAGAAAATATTATTGTGCAATGGAAGGGAGGTAAGATGATTTTAAATAGAAACTGATTTAAAATAAAATAAAAAATCTTGTAGATAAAGAATTTCTTTCAAATGATAATGTATTAAATTAGTCATGTAAAAACTCAGCATGAAAAAATAAAAGTAAAAAACCTTCCATTCTCAAATTTTCTTTGGCCTTCTTATAATACAATTTAGAGACTTTTTTTCCCCCTTTCATTCTTTTTATTTGCTTTATTTTCAAGATGAGTTTACTTGTGAGTTGATTCGTATCATTTCCACAACAACATCATCAATTTTATGCTCCCCAAAGTCAATGTTGGGAACAATGATTTCTATTAACCGTTTCACATTCCCCCTCAATTCTTGCAACTTGATTTTAGTCTTATTCAGTTCGTCTTTCAAGTCAGCAGTCTCTGCCTTATTGTTTGTATTCAAATTATTTTTTGTTGTAGAGCTATTTAGGTCTTCTTTAACAGCACTGGTTTCATTATTGCCTACATTTTCACTATCACCATTCTCTTTGTCAGAAACAATTGTTGGTGAACTAGAAGGAATGTTGTTTGGTGTGCCATGGAGAGGAGCATCCTCAACATCTATTATTGGTGCACTTGTTTTCCCGGGAATGTTAGATGCCGAAGTTTCAGAATGTTCATTATTTTTGGTGGTATCCGTGTTTTCCTCATCATTAGTTAAGTCTATTACAGAAGCGGGTTCAACAGCGTTGACTGTATTTTCCTTTTGTTGCTTTCTCCGAGTTGCAAGGTCTGGTGTGTTTGCATTGGTTGTCACAGTGATGAAGTTACCATCTTCTGTTTTAATGCGTTTGACCCCTGGAACCTCATCAACAGCTGGCTCTTCCCCCACACGTTTAGGTTGGAGGTTGTCTCCTGGCCCCAATCTATTAACAGGGCTGAAAAAGTGAATATAATCTTAAATTTCACACAACATTCAATACAAATTATATCTAATTTAAAGAAACATACTGTAAGTAAAAACTCATAAATTCTATCTTAGGTACATTTTATTCAAAGTCTTAAGATCATTATTCAAGATTTTTTTTGTTTTTTCTATTAGATGTTAAATATTACATAAAATAAGAAAAAATATCCAATGCTGGAAAACATGGCATATAAAAAAGCAACCACAGTATAGTTTAGAAAAAAATATACAATTTATTACATAAAAAAAACATTTCTACAAATACCCTGCTCTATCTAATGCCTTGTTTCACAGGAATATCCACAAACATTACCATTATATTTATCAAGGATAGTATTTTCATAAGCAATAAAAGATCCATCAAACATGTTCACAGCAGAAAGTGATTCTCTCTGTACACCATTTAGCAGCAAAACGGAAATAAGTGATCAGATAGAGTGAATATAGGAAGCATTTAAATGACTAGTGCATGTCTTTCAAGATTTTAAAGCAAAGAAAGAAATTACGTTTGTGATGGAATGGTTTTAATGTTCAGCACATTTCTTATATTCCTAGATTTGTTTGGACAACTGAGCACAGAGAAGTTCAACTCCCCAAACAAAGCTACAAATAAAAGATAATACTCGAAAATGTGTAAAAAGGGAAGAAAACCTTATAACAAAGACAGCACTTAAATATAGACGATTAAATTAAATGCTGGATCCCTCTAAAGTGATATATAAATGGAGGAACAAAATGTGAAAATAAATTCACTAGTTTTGATGGAACTTTATCATCATATTTCTCTTAACTTTCAACAAATGCTAACTGTAATTTGTAAAAGGGAAAACAAATTGTCCATAATTCATAAAAAGTCTAGGCAAAGTAGGACAACTTAACTGTCAAAAATGGATCTGTAGTAGGTTAAAATAAAAGACTGATGATTAAAGGGTCAAAGCTGGGGTCGCAAATCCAATTGCGACGCACACCTAAGTTTGCAAGTAGCCAACTGAGCTCAAACCTTCTCATCTCTGAAAAAGCAATGGCTTTTTATAGCCCAGGGACATTTATGATTGGCCAGAAGAACAGAAATTAGCATACATATCTGTCTATTAAAACTGCTTCGTTTTTGCGCTTAATTTTCTTTTTCTACAGACAGCACATGCCACCTGTAGTTGCTTGGATTGCCAAGGTAAATCGACACCTTCTTCACAACAGGATCGCATCATAAGGACTGATTTAACCGATCTAAGCTAAAGAAGCTAACATTTTTTTTTACTTTCTGGCAGTGTTATTGTTTTGGTTTTAGTAAAAAAAAGAGATCAATTATTTTATTATTTGATATTTATTTAGACAAAAGTATTGCAAACCATTTTTATTAATTTTTAACTACTATTTACCGTCATCTTAACTTTTAGTTGTTTTTTTTAATTACAATTCAACTTGGTTTTAGTAAGAAAGCTATTATTATTTGTTCATTGTAAACCATTTTGCACACTGATTAAAAAAAATAATAATAATAAAATAATCGTTTTTTACTAAAACTCAAACAGTCACGCCATGACAGCTTAGTATGAAAGTAAAAAAATGTTAGCTTCTTTAGCGGTGATCAGTAAAACCAGTCCTTATGATGCAATCCATTTTTGATGGTTAAGTCATGCTACTTTGCCAAAGTCAATTTCATTTAAAGATAAAACACACGGACTTGAAATGTATTTCTTCAATTGATATAATCAGCACCAGTGTCTAACATTTGAAAAAACTACCCACCTCAAACTGGTGTCATTTCTTCTGTGAACCATCTGCAGCCCTTCAGCTGCTCTCATAATTTCCACTTGCCGACTCTCAATTTGGGTTTTTTGTGTTTGCAGCTGTCGAATAATTTTTTCTTGTGCTTTCTGTCTCTGCATTGATTCTTCAAGGGCTTTTTGTGCTCGGGTCAATTCGGTGGAACTTGGTTTATTTTCTGTGGAACTGGACACCTGAAATAACAGAGTAGAGTATCTATTAAGTTTACCTTCTTTGTTATAACTGATGCTACAGTGGAGCTTTGAGACGGATATAGATCACTTCCAAATATATATTGATTCACACTGGTATTGAACCCTTTTTTTCAAGCAGATTAAGATATATATATATATATTTCTTTTTTTTTTTTCAAGAAGAGAAACATATCTTTATATATATATTATATATATATAGTATTATAACATGGTGACATGTGCAAAATAAATAATATTTTTTATAAAATGATTTGATTATTTGGTTTTCATGCAGCAATGAAACAGACTGTTAATCTGTAGCAGATCCCATAATAAATATAAACTGTACATGCTCTGCTTTATTGATTTATTCACTAAAATATTGAGCACTATTACTTTCAACATCTTGTGTTTTAAAAAAACCCACAAAATACACATATTGAGAGAGAAATGGGTACTTCTGAATGATAATTAGCAGCCGACTGCTTTAAATAACAAATGCTCTGATGAATATTTCTAGACCAGCCATGTTGGCTAAAGGACACTCATATTTACCTGATGAATCTCCTTAATATCTACCTGTCTCCCTATTAGCAACTTACCTCTGCTGAAACTTTCTTTAGCTCTTGTTCCCGTCTTTCAAGTTCTCGTCTCATAGCAGCTAATTGGATATCTTTTTCTTGCTGCTTTTGAAACTGCATGGCAATAGAAAATAAATAGGTAACATGCATTACCATTTTATAAACAGTATATTTTTTTCTCGATAAGTAAACACACAAAATTTTATATTTCACCAAAAGATTTATTCTAAATGCATTTTCATAATGCCAAGGTCTATATCAGTGCCCCCCCCCCCAAGAGGGGAATTTAGGTAGTCCAAAGGGGGGAATAAGGCTATCAGGTAAAAAGGCTAGAGATAGGGTTTTCTGCACTTCTATCTATCAAGTCGAAGGCTCAAAATGAGCTCCAAGTTGTGAATGATTTAGGATATGCTCTCTCACGAATAGACCCACAATTCAAAGAACTAGTAGCAAAAAAAGTAGCAAAAAAAACAAAAAAAAAAAAAACAAGAACAGAGATCACATTGATGTGTATATCAGTTAAGATAGCAGAATTCTTAATAAATTGGAATTTCAAATGATGTGTTCCTAATTATTTTCACTTGCTTTCTTTGAGTAACAAATACACAGCAGCTGTACAATTATAAAATTAAACTAATTATTAGTATGAAGTTGTCTAATTATATGTAAAATAAAGTTATTATTTGAAATTATTCTTTGTTGCAACTTAATAAATGGAAGGGGGGGGGGTGGTACTAGTAATCTTACTGACAAAAGTGGAGAATGACTTGAAAAGGTTTGGAACCACTGGTTTATATCATTTTTATTCAACATTCCAGTCATTAAATTCTCATTAAATCATGGTTTGTACCATATCAAAATCAAGCAATTATTATTATTACTAGTCTTGCCTGTCATATGGCAGTGTTTTAATGTTTGGAATATACTTTTGCTATTGTGGGATAATACCAGGTTGTCATTTTAGGTCATCCATACTTCAGGTGTCCCATGAACACTCGCAAATTTAAGCAGGCTTTCATCACATCTGGGTATGGAAAGGTGACTTAACACCTACTTGACATTTGTACCGAGTTGACAGTAACAGACACCCACTGTAAACAAATGTATTTTTTCACTATATTTCAAGTAAAAAGTAACTAATATTTTTTTTTAAATTTAGCTAAGTAATCATTATTTAACAAATTTTCAGCGAATGTTATTTCTATAACAGCTACTTTATTTTTGAAAGATTTAATTACTGAGTTTAGATTTTTTTTACTTAATAATCATAGAAAACCAATCCTCCACTTTCTTTCTAGAGACTATAAAAACAATCTAAAACAAGCTCTAAGTAGGCAAAAGTAATTTTTCTTTTCAGTCCATTTTATGCAGACATATTCTAAGGTTATATATGCAAAATATGAAAGATGTATCTAGTTTACAATCTTAGATATGAACAAAAACATACCTCTTCAATTTGTTTTTTTCTTTTCTTTTCCTCTCTGTAATGATAAAAAAAAAATGATGAACCATAAATATGCATTCTTTGTAGCAGAAGAGAAAATCTTGAATTAGAAAAACACAAATACCCTAATAAATTTCAGCCTAAAATCGACAAGAAATTTAGAAACCTGGCAAAAATCAGCATATTATTCGATTTTAATAAAAATTTCCAATACTTATTTATTAAAGGACGAATTTAAAAAAAAAAAAAAAAAAAAAAAAAAAAAAAAAAAATTATTTTCCATTCCAAATTTTGGCGTGGTCAGAATCATGAGATGCCAACCCCGCCTTTTATTAATTTGATGATTCATTTATTTTATATAATCATGCTTTCGTTGATTGATACACATTTTACAGATATATCCCTCGAGATTGTGTTTACCTTTTTTAGAATAATATCCAGGAACTGCTGGAACAGGTTGTAATAATGTCTGCCAGGGTTTAATTTAATGCTATATTACACTTAGCGCGAACCCGAACACCAAAAATAGAAAAATCACATAGTAAACAATATACAAATGCAATTTTCTATTTTTTGATGTCCGGATTCGGGTTCACACTAGGTGTAATATAGAGCTGAAATGAACCTAATCGGACATTATTACAGCCTGTTAACAGGCAGAATCATAGAATAGACACTTCAAGGATTAGGAAAAAAACAGATTACAGGACAAACAGTTGATATTTAGTTTATATGGATTTTGCAAAAAAAGATTTTCTTCCTTTTTTGCAGTTTTTGTCCTGAAAAAGAGTCAACATTTTAATAGTAACTATTTTTCTGAATTCCTTGTGTCAGAATTGTATGGAAAAATGTCTTCATTTGTCTGTGTGTTGTTTATTTCACAAGTTATGCGATTTTCTATCTTTCCAGTGTCCGCATTCAGAACCACACTAGGTGTCATATATGGTTAAAAATGAACCCATGGGACATTATTTCAGCTTGGGAACAGGCAGAATCATAAAATAGACACTTCAAGGATTAAGAAAAAAACAGTTGGCAAAAAAAAAAAAAAAAAAAAAAAAAAAAAAAAAAAAAATCGGGGGAGTTCCTGTGAACCTACTTTTGTTATCTAGTAAAGATTCTGTATTTTAACTTGTTCATTTAAATACAGCACACTCGAAATAAACCCTACAAGTGGACATCTAGACCGTAGGTATTAAAATATTCTTTTTAATTTTATGAGTATTTTTTATCTTCATGTTAATTTTAGTTGTTTTTTTCATTGCAATTTTTTGCAAAAAGCAACTAATTAAGATGATGGTAAAAAGTAGTCATAAAATTAAAAACAAGGATTTATAATACTTCATCTAATAAAAATAAAATGTATGTATTAAAATAGTTTGATGTAATCATGTTTTGGGATATACTTAGGGGCATAAAACAAGTGTACACCAAAGAAAAAAGAATTTTTATTTTCATTAAATGTAGCATAAAAAACTTGAAATTTAGAAGATTATACTCTTTCCCAATAAATTTATTTTTGCTTTAATGATGGACTCCTACAACAAAGAATACATTTTTAATTTACTTCAGTTACTTAGACAATGAGAAATAATACCACTTTATTTTATAGCAGAACAAATGTAGGTTTTCCAATATCAACACCTAAAAACATGAGCTAAAACCTACAGATATATTTTTTGGCACAAATTGTTTCCTTTTTGAAATGAAAGGCTATAAAATCTGGTTTATACACAAAGAAATTCAGAACTCTGGGTCAGCAAATCAATTTTGCTCTGTACATTTAAATGTTTTCAAACTATTCTCAATACATATTCCAATTTTAGATTTCTTTTCAATGCACAATCATAAAACAGTCTAATATTGAAAAATATTCTTTTAACATAGAAGTATAACTTACAAGCCTCTTTTGAATGTTTTTTCATATGAAGGTCGACGTAAAGCTTCATCTTCATCTTCGGGTTCTTCTTCAACATCACAGCGACTGGAAAATTGATTTCAAAATTGGTTGCCATTTATTTTCTTATGAATAAACTCGTGTTAGAGATGCTAATTGACAATCTAAATACTACAAATAAGATACAATATGTGAAATATCTATTTTTATTGTATTACTTCTGAAGTCATTGCCATACTAAGGTTCCTTTTATTTTGATGTTCTAGTTTCAGTTATTTTTGGTGTTTTCACCATGGCTCTTATTGAAGAGTATTATATATTTAAAACTAGCAAGAAGGAATACCTCAAACAGACTCTGGAATATTATACTACTAGCAGGGTTACCCGGTGATAACAAAAATTTTAAATATAAAAACACAGGAAAACAAATGATCTTTTATAGACATTTCATAAAAGGGAAAAAGTTATCCCTCAAATTTTTCTGTCTAACTATGCCATAGAATAAAGACTGAAACAATAACAAAACATGGCTCATGCCTAGAATATGGCAAAAGAAAATTTTATATTTCTATAAAATACAATACATAATTATTAATTCTTATCTCTGAACACTTTCAAGACTAACCTATTAAGGTACTGGATGCCTGAATTAAAATGTCCCAGTAGACTTCTAAAAGAGATATACGGGACATATATCCTAGTAGTCATAGAAACCTCAAGAGATATATATGTCTCCAGGATCTCAAAAGGATTAAAAGAAGCACACATTACTCATTCAATACTTAGATATTGAAAATACTATCAAATAAAAAATGGGTATTTGGAGTAACAATTATTAAGTCTACCTAGATATTCAAGCAATGTACTTAAAAACAATTTTACTTCAGAGAAATTGAAATGCAATACAAAGACATTAGTATCTTTGAATGTTACAAAGATTCTAAATACAATAAGAGTTTTCAGAAGTAGAAACTGTAAAAGGAGACATTAGTTTTAAAAATGTATAATTATTAAAACAAAACTTAGAAACAAGAACATTTACACATTTTTTTTGTCATTTATAGACCCCCGCCCCAGAATAATGATCATGGACAGATATTCATAAAATAAACTGACATTTTGAAAAGAGTGACTTATAACTCAACTTCCAAAAGCTGCCAAATTAATCAACTTACTTGTGTGAAGCATCTGGGTTCATGTGACAATACCATTTTTCTGGCAGGTCTCTAAATCCAATTCCTGTTGGTAGACGTCTCCATTTCAGACAGTTATCACACTGTACCCACAACCAATCAGGTTCTGGTGCCATACTAAAAAAAAAGAAACAATGTACATAAATTACTAAATCAATAAAGTCTGGAGTATTGCTATGAATGCATTTAAAAAACTATCTTTACAAGTCACAAGGTGCTGCACTGTTTGCAAATGTTTATTGTGCATTGAATCTCGTTTCAAATCGTTAGCACATTTTATACATTTGCTTGTATAAATCCCATAAGAACCCACTGTGACACATACAATTTAATTGATCTGCACAGTCTCTTATATAATATTATCCTTGATTTTAACTCATAAACTATACTAAATGACATATACTGAACATCTTGGTGCAGTCATGTGACTGTGTCAATTTGCCTACCCAGAATCCCACAATGTTCCTTCAAGTAGAAATGGGTCTGGGTTCTTATAGCATAATCACCTTTTTGCCTAGTAAATTGTTACAGGGCTAAAATTTGTTAGTGGAGTGTATAGTTGGATGCAGGTTTTGATAGATCAAGAAATTTAATTTTAAAAAAAGTGGATGGTGGTGATTCTAAGTACCAGACATCAAGTTATACATCTCTGATGAATGATCAAAATCCCTATATAATTAGTGAAGAGAGCAGAAGTAAAATGAACTGAACTCAAGGGAAGGTACAATGTGGTTTTCAATCTGGAATTTGACTTATACTTTTTGTATGGTTAAATTTTATGATGAGTAATATGGAAAGCAAGTTGGATAAATTTAATTTCAAAAAGACCAATATCATATTTTTAGCTGGCAAGTAAATTGAGAAGACACATTTCTATTCTTGTATGGAAATATATTTTTTCACAAAGGTTTAAATATTCCACAGAAGGCATGCATGTGCTTCAGCCCCTAGCATTTTTCTTCCATATCAAAAATGCTCTTTTAGTCAAAATTCAAAAATATATTTTAATAGAAGACACCATAATGTTATTGTAATTTATGGTAGTAATAGTAATAAAATTTATTTAGTATATTTAGGTGCAATCTTTCATGTTATGGTAATTTGTAGTAGTAGTAGCAGCAGTATTAAAGATTTATTAGTATATTTGGGTGCAGTTATATACACATCCGGGAAAAAAAATATGAGCCAAGCTTTTTTTATCAAATTATTTGCAATTACTCTTTCATTCTAACAACTATAGATCAAATATTTGACAATGTTATACAACAGTGTTTGTGCAGAGTATGTTTTAGTATGGGATAGCTTTTCCCATCTTTTTCTCCAGAAAACAGCCATTTGGTCAAGCTGTCCAATAATTGTTAGAGTGTGCTGCGCCATTGATATTCCATTCATCTTCGACTGCTTCCCACAGCTGGTCAGTGTTCCCAATTTTCTCCCAACCAGTTTGGCCTTAATATGAGTACATATGTTCTATGGTGTTAAGATTTGTTATATGATGGAAAGTTCTTGGCTCATTTTTTGGGGCCCAGGAGTGTAGTTATCATCTATTACTGTAATTAGTGGTATTTTTTCCATTTAAGTATATATGCCTGTTATATTAAAGTCTTACTTTTACATTTATAAATATGAATAGATAAGTATTTGGGGTATAGCTAAGGGAACCTTTGTGGACCCCCCAGGTTGGGAACAACTGCGCTAAATGTTGGAGCGCCTTTTTTTCAACTGAGCCCTGCCCTTCGGAAAGTCTCTGCACATCACTAACAGGAGGTGTAGGACAGAGTAACAGTTATCAGCATGAACACTGGAATTGGCAAACTGAATTCAAATTCCAGCTGAGACTATGTTCACTTCATACAAATGCCTTTTGGAAAGGCATGAATCCACTTATTCCTGTGCTCTCTCTCATCACCAGATATGTTGACGGCAGTTAGAGCAGGTGAAGGAGCAACTAGGTAAAACCACACTCCCACAAGTTCCTTACCCGCCCAGGCAGTATAAGCAAGAAGCTGTTTACACCATTGTAAACTTTGACAGAGACTAATAAAATATTCCACACAAAATTAATCGACCTAAATCAAATTTTTAATTGCTCAGTTTTTTATAAGTGATATGTTTATTATTATAAAACCTACTTTAAAAAGCAAGTATACTGTATGAAATAAGAGAGGAATTCTTATTAACTGAAATTCATTACCATTATAAGTGAATAAATCACAACAGGACTCTCCCAGTTCTCACACCAGAGGAAAAAAAAACCCAAAAAAACCCCAAAAAACCCCAAAAAACAAAACAAACAAACACTACTGACTTGTTCCTTACCACATACCGAGTATTTAGCAAACAGATACACTAGATAACTTTAGGAAATTTTCACTCCATGGTTAAGTTGGAAATGTAAAAAAAAAAAAAAAAAAAAAAGTAGACATCCTACTATAACTGACCAAATATCTGTGTTCACTTAACTTAAGGATAGTTAGAGCTATGGCCTCTAAATTTTTGGTGGTTTCTAATGGGACGCAGGAGTATGTTTTATTAGTTTTTGAAAATCCCATTAAATTTCAATACCTATTTATAAAATTAAATGTGATCTAAGAGTTCATGATAGTGATGATTCTCAAATATGGTAGGATTTAATAAATACTTCAAATCCATAATCTCCGATTGGGGCCAAAGCCCTCATTTAGACCTTCCGTAGGAACTAGCTGGAAATACTGCACGTAGGACGGGTTTAGAGTTAGTTTTCTTCATTATATGACAGAACTCAAAAACATTTATATACAAAATGGTTATAAATAAGTTCCATGCAAACAACCGTACCCTATTTCCTGCCATATAATGCACAAGTTTCATTCTGGGGTTTTCTAGGTGCCATTCTAGTGAACAGGAGTTAACTCAATAGCCTACCCTAAAGCATAGTCTGTGGTTTTATGCTTATGCTTTTTTTTTTAAAGCTAAATTTTTGGAAAAGTGTGCATTACACAGCAGGAAATGTGGTCAAAGAAAAACAGTACATTTATGTGAATAGGTTATAAATAATATTAAGCAGCAGAAGAGAAGATGAAATATCCAAGAAAGCAAATATAACAAATGTTTTGATAAATATTGTGTAAACTTCCGAGGGGAGTCATTATCATTATTCCAGGAGTTGTTCAGACTAGTATTCTCATTTGTTACAAAGAAAGCATTGGCTGAAACAGTAATAAAAACAGTAAGGATGAGAATACAAATCTGAAAAACTTACAGAATAACAGAAACATATCAAAATATATACATTTTTTAAAAGTTGTTAAATCAGGAGACTTCAGGAGACTTCATGAGAAATTTCTGTGTGAAGCACCCTTTGAATAACGTAAGTAGAATATCAGTTTTAGACGATCATTTTTCCATAACTATCTTCTGATATCTATTATATTTCGGATATTTATTATGCTAAAGCATAAAAGCAGCATTAAAAAAAGTAGATATGAAATTGCAAGGCATCTAATTATACTACAGAAAAATCCATTTGTGTTATTTGATACATCTTATAAGCCAATAAACTGAGACAAAACGGAGATATTCCTGCAGAAGCATACAAATTTTGAAGAAAAAAATTGTATGCCATAAAACTAAATTTAGACCAGGTTTTTAATGAAGTAAAATAAGACATTAGTTTTTATTTCTGTAAATTGGTTTTTAAATATTACAGGTTTTTATTCGAGGGACTTGTTTCTAGATTCTTTATTTGCAGTATTTTGGTTGTATAACTTGTAAATAATTTCATCCTATCATATTGTAAAATAACAGGAATGAAAGAAAATATTAATAAATAATGAATCAAATTTGAACAGGTCTGGTTACTCACGCAATAGAAACTGCCTTGTGACCCTCTTTTGACACCACGCTGTGTTAGGGGTGATCAATTAAAAAATTGGAAAAAGTGGTAATGAATGAATAAGTTACTTCTCTTGCCTTTTGTTGGGCAGTGATCACAAAAAAGTCTGAATTTTCAAAAAAACAAGCGTGAATGCTACCAGACACAAACTAATGGACCAATAAATACATAGCTAGCTAGTCAGCCAGACTTAAAAACTGAAGAAACCTATGTTAACAGTTTTGGTTGACTGTTTCTAATATTACTCAAATATGCATTTTCATATATGATTCTCTTTAGCAGACTATAGATTTAACTCTTAACAGTAACAAAACAAGATTTTAAAAATTATTTTTAGAATGAAAGTTTATCTTTAACTTAAATTATAAAGAAAAATGATTCATCTAAATAATGTGACAGCATTTAAAAGTTCATCTTAATAATATACATTTTGTACACAAATTAATTAAGAATAGTTCCTTATTTATTTTCAACATACAAGGAAGCAAAATCAAAGGCTGAGCTTAGCATTGCAAAAAAAAAAGAAGAAAGTTTGCTATATGTTAATAAGAATACAATATGTCATTTATTATAACTGTACTGTCTGTCATAAGCAATATGTAAATTTCCACAAATGGGGATTTTTTTCTCCCAATAAGCATAGAATAATTGTATAACCAAATTATTAAATTATAAAGTTAGCTACATTCCACAATTTATATGGATATTTAAGAGTATAACTCCCTATTTTGATATCTAAGATTTATAACACTAAAATCTAATAGAGAAGTATGCTAATGTTTTTGTGTTGAGTGGTTATATTGTTTATTACAGAGAAACCTTGGTTATCTGAACAGGATTTCAAGGTCCCATAATTGTGTTCAGCGTGGCTTCCTTTTTTAATGATCAGATCAGTTATCTGAACAAAATACTCCCTGCATGTCTTGTTTGGATAATCAGGGTCTCTCTGTATATATTTTTCTTTTACAGTTTAAAAAAATATATCTAAATAACAGGTAAGGTTAGCAACTCAATGGTCCATTCGGATAGTGTAATGGTTAGCATGTCTGCCTCACACGCAAAAGGTCCTGGGTTTGATTCCCAGAGTGGAAGAGTATGGCAAACTCTTCATTAGGACACATGTCTCTGTGCACTCAGCAGCTAATTGAGTACACTCTAAGCTGTGTGATTAGGATGGAGGTATCACTTGGTCATAAAAACTTGTAAGAAAAAAAAATCCTGGTCTCGACCAGACTTGAAACTTGCAAGAATCACTAAGCTGATGCATGCAACAAAAACCGGGACTTCATCACCGGCCTCCATTGGGAGTTGTCGCCGAGACAGGACGCTTTACATATTTTAGTAAGACAATAGAAACTGTCACATGACCAACGTCTTTTGTTGAGGTTGATCAATGAATAAATTACTTCTCTCGCCTTTTGTTGTGCGGTGATCATTAAAAAAAATGTCCGAATTTAAAAAAAAAAAAACCCCAAAAAACAAGCGTGAACACTGCCGGATACAAACTAAGGGACCAATTTAACTTAAACCTACATTGTAAACAGGACCCCCCCCCAAAAAAAACAAACAAACAAAAGAAATAAGGTTTTTTCTTGACATAAGTAAATGTTCATATTTTCAGCCCTCTAGCTCCACTGGGGCGGTCTGTAAACGTGACACATACAGCCAGCCAGACCCACTTAATGATGTTGACAATTTTGGTTGACCGTTTCCAACAAAGTTGAAAATAAACTGAATTATATTGTACTAAATATTACAAAAATGAATAAGATATTAAAAATGAATAAATATTTCTTCACATTTCATAGAAGTAATTTTGGCATTAGAAAAAAAAAAAAAAAATTCTAGAGGAATTATTTATTTGGGCTTCTAAGATGAGTTTGTAACTAACAATTAGATTAAAGTTATAACAGCAATATATCAAAACTTATTAACAAGCCAGAACTAATTAAATATATACATACCTAGAAAACACGCTGTAGAAAGAATGAATGGAAAATAAAGGTAAGATTATGAAACAAAAACTGGCAAGCTGCCCTTCAGCTGTTAAACTCAATATAAAGTTAAATTATAGAAACATCAATTTCATAGTTTTAAAAACAATTCAATAGTATTTAAACATTTGCAAGCTATTTTTGGTGGATTTATGAATTAGTAATCATTCAATTTATATTTCATTTGTTTTTAAACAATATATCTATATCTATTTCAATCTTCAATATTTTTTAAACAAATTGAAATGCAGAATTAAATTAAGAGTCCTTATGGGGTCTTTATTATTATTGGATGACTTATTGTAACACCACTATTTATTAAAGTTATTCATTGCCATAGAAACAGTGGCCTGAATTAATAAGTTGTATAAAAAACGACTAAAATTAGGATGTAGGTAAAAACTAGTCAAATTTAATAAAAAGTGGTAAATTAGAGTTGCAATGCAAAGTCAGGTTATTATTATTATTATTCTTTTTTGACTAGTATTTCTTTCATCTTAAGATAAGTAGCTTTTTATTGCAACTACCAGATCGTCATTCCACAATCATTATTAAGTGTGGATCGGAAATAAAGAAAAAAGCCCCCAGCGCGACTTGACCTAGCATCTTTATCCTCGGAAGCCCGCTTTTCTGGAGTAGTTGCCTTAGCAATTAGGCTACGAAGGCCAACCAGTTAGTCATTCAAATCTAGCCATATTGTTTTATTCCTGGTTTACATCTGCGAACGCTTGATACACTAGTAGTATTAGTTGCAATATTATTTGAATTTCTTAGACAAAGCATTATAATTAATTCTTGACTAAAATTTCTTTCATTTTACTAATGGTCATGGAATGACTATCTGCGAGTTGCAATAAAAAGCAACAGAAATTAAAAATGAAAAAATAGGAGTCAAAAATTATAATTGATGATGCATGTAAGAAATTTTAAATTTATTACAACTACTACTTGTGTATGCAAACGAATAAAATGGTGGGGTATCTATCAAACATTCCGGGAAAATAAAGAATAAAAGTTATATGGCCAGATTTGAATGACTGGTTGGCCTTCATAGCCTGATCGATAAAGCAGCTGCCCTGGAAAGGCTGGTTCCTCAGGAAAAGAGATGTGAGTTCAAGTATTGCTGGAGGCTTAATCTTTATTTTTGATTCACATTGCTTACTGACAATTATGGAACGACAATCTGGGAGTTGCGATAAAAAGCTCTCCAACTTCTTCACTTAGAGGTAAAGTTTAATTTTCAAATGCTGTAGCCCATAATTGATGAATATCAATTTGTAAAATCCTTAACCCTAATCTCTGTTATGTCACTCCTTTGAACAGGACTGTAATGAATGGGGTAAAAAGGAAAACAATTTATGTCATGAAATTTAATGCTTCATACATTCTAATAGTAGCAGAAATTACGCCAGATACTTGACTACCAATATTTGGAAATATATATCCCGAAAGCATATAGGCTAGTATAAGGACAGAGAGTGAGGACTCAAAATCAACGTCGTCCCAGGGACAGTAAAAATGTGTTTGGGACAAACATATCTTCCCAGTGGATGCCTCCGGGACAAAAGTGATTGGAAAAAAAAAAAAAAAAAGATTTTTTTTAAGAGACGACTACCAATCAGTTGTTCGTAATTTCTAATCACTGATGGGAATGTTAATTTTTACTCCCATAAATTTGGTGAGGATTGTTCTTGTCATTCCTGTTACGGTAGAAAAACAAAGTAAACTCCAGGTTTGGACAATTATTTATTTCCTCAACAATTAATGGTGTTTTTATTATGCTACTAACAACTATAGATGATAATAAGAGAGTAAAGAAACATTTTGATTTTGGGACCGTTTACATTTCCTTCGGGATGGTGGTGAAAAAAATGTTAGTCGGAGCCCTGGAGTGAGTTCATAAAATGATTTACAAATATAAAGTGAAAGTTAAAAACATTTTTAGATTTTAGTTTCATGATTGTGACTGGCTATTTCGGACTCTAAGATAAATGGTTTACATGGGTATTTGGAGGATGGTTTGCTGGGTTTAGCAGCATGTCAACCTTTTAGTAGGTCATATAATGCCGGAAATGGTTTTTGTTGGGATATTTTTTAGTTAGTTGTACCATTTAGTTTTGATTTTTTCTTTCTGGGGCGGGTATTTGGTTTTATCTTTGTGTTTTGTGTGTATTTGAGGAGAATAGGTGTAAATAATTTGGAGTATTTTGATGAGGTGATTATATTTTTGAGTAGAGTCTTACTTCTTTCAGGAATTGGATTATTTTGTGTGGTTTAGTTTTGTTGAATAGATCTTTCAGGTTGTTTGCTTGATAGTGTTTTGTTCGAATTGGACTTATGTCTACACAGCTTAGTAATATGTTTTACTGTGAATTGTTCTTGACATGCTGTACATATTGGTGATTCTTCGTTTTTCACGATAGTTGTGTGCAAGTTGGGTATGGCCTATGTGGAGTCTGGTCAATACTACCACTTCCTTTACTGATCACTAACTTATCCAAGCCCAATAATTGACCATATCATGTTTCGACAGACGCCCCCTTTTATCATAATACCAGCCCATTAAATGCAGTGTAATATTTGAATAGGTTTTTTTTAAAAATTTATTGTCCATCTTATACCTAGGCATATATGGTAAGCCTATTTAACATTTATGACAAAAGTAACATTGTAGTTTTTAGAATTAAAAACAGGCATATATATAAAAAATGGTGGTAAAAAATTAAATACTTACGTAGTAAATGGAAGGGCTCTGTAAGAAAAAAAAATACAATTTTTATATAACAAAATAAAACAATAATTTCTTGTAATTAAAACAAAAACAAAACATGCATTTTCTTTTAAAGCAAATCATAGAAAATATATAAATGTTATCAATTTACTAATTTGCAATAATTTTAGGCAACTGTATAATATTAAAATAAACCTTGCAATGGAGACAGTCTGGAATTGACAAAAATTAATGATCCTTTGAAGATATTTTTGCTTAACATTACTTTTACAATAAATGGCAATTTTAACTCTTAAGAATTTGATATGACACTGGTTTAGTGTCTTGGATATTTTGTTGAATTCCTTTGAATAAAAGGACTAAGTTGAAGCTAATAATGGATACATTACTTAAAAAGGACTATGAACTGCTTCCTGCAACTATGTGCTATTTAGTATCAATAACAAATAACAAAACTATTCAACTCACTTGTTCGGGTGAGATGAATTACTTTTTCCTGAAGCAGTAGTACCACTACTAGCACTGCCACATTTTTCATTCCAGTAATCATTTAATTTTGTGCCAATTGATGTCATGAATGAGCTGAAATAAACAAGAAAAATCATAAACCTTCTAAACATTCATATTTTCAGTTTTGATAAATTTAGCAGAATAACATTGAATCCATTAATAAGAGACAAATATAAACTCATCTTAAGATGTCTTTTGCTAAATTTTTCATTCAACTACTATTGTTGGTAGACATCAGTGGTAAGTCATAGTCTTAGGAGCAGAAAACCCAGAGTGATGCCTTTAGCAAAATGCATCTTACCAAGGGTTGATTTCTGAAGAAAAAATTCCTGTATATATTTTGTGAGATTAAAGAAAGCCAAATGGCTATAAATGCATTTCATATCTTTTTTTCTTCAAACTATGACTATTGAAGACACTGCAAACTAAATATAGTGTACAAATAATATTTTTAAAATTATAATTTAATAAAATTTGAGATTTGTTAAATAGGAAATAAATAATCCTAATGACATAAATGGAAATTGAATATGATTTAAAATACGCAACAGTTTTTAGCATGCATACAATAAATATTGCAGTAAAGTTTAAATTTGAATATTATGAAAATATGAACAAAATTACAGATCAATAAATTTTTTAAATTTAAATTTAAAAAAAAGGGAAGTTACAGTAAAAACTTTCCCAAGTCAGACTCACTTGTATCTGTCAGTTCTCTTAAAATCCTGTTTATTATGAATTGGATCCAAAAAGTCCACCTCAACCACTCCCACAACACCTACTCCCAATTCATTGGCCTGAGGAATAAAGAAATTAAAGATTAACCTTTTATTATATTCACAAATGGGGAAAAAAGATTTATACAATGATCATGGGGGATCAATGAATAAGTTACTTCTCTAGCCTTTTGCTGCATCACTAAAAAGTCCAAATTTTTTAAAAAATAAGAGTGAACGCTGCCGGACCCAAACTAAGGGATCAATTTAGCATTGACTTACATTGCAAATTGAATCCCATTATATATAAACTTATTTTAGGGGGAATTTTTTTTAAAAAAGAAAAAAGAAAACGTTTTGTCTTCTAGACATAATAAGGAGTGTAAATGCTTGAATTTTCAACCCTCTAGCTCTATTGGTGTGGCCTGTTGACGTGACATATACATACATAGCCAGCCAGACTGGCTTAAAAAGTTAAGAAATCTATGTTGACAGTTTTGGTTGAGGGTTGCTCATAGTAGGAAGCATTAAGAACAATGTTAAGAAATTGTCTATAACTTTGAGAAGAGTCATTACCATACCAACTGTTGTTCGGAGCATCTAATCTCTTCTTCAAGAAGAGATTAGAGTGTCAACAAAAGATGGGAAGAAGAGATTAGATTGTTCAAACAAAATGTTGGAATGTAAGAAATATCTAGATATTTAAATAAAAAGTACCAGCTAAAAATGTGGTGCGATATTTTTTTTTTTTTTTTTTAAAAGGTAAGAAATACATCCATAAAATGTCATTTCATTGTTATTTTCACCCATTAAGCCAAACTCTGAAAATTTTATTTCAATTTTGCATTTGTTCTCCATATTTTGAAGCAAATCCGCAATCACATCTGAAGGTCAATATTCAGAGTGTTTGCAGAAGTTACACAAGCAAACCTTAACTAAAAGTAATGAAGTGGTTTGAGCTTTAATACTTTAATCATTGAAAATGGGACATTTCAAACGACTAAAAAATAAAAATTTTTTTAAATCAATGAAAAAGAGAAATTTCAAAATGTTCACTCTTCAGTTTTCTCCTATTAATAAATAGTTTAGCACAGTTATGAATAACAACCTAAAACAATACAAACATCATTAAAATATATAAATTGGTGAAATATTTGAAGGGAAGATTGGTTCCCACAACACAGGCATAGAGTAAAAGTATGAATATGTCTATGGCCTGACCAATTTCAAGTTTACGGTTCAGAAAAGGTTCACATACAATAATGGGGTCCAACGATTAACTTAAAAAAGTTATTTCCCATGAATGAATTTACAAAAAACATTTTTGAGGCTGGACATATCCAAAAATAGTCCCTTACGAAACACAATACAAACTGTTCAAAACTTTGTGGCATAAACATAATTTTAAAACAAAAATCATAACCGACAGTTGTTTGACAGTTTTGTGTCACGATCAACCTAAAATTATTTTAACAAAACAACAATTTTATACAAAGTTATTTTATAATTTATTTTAATACAACATTGTAGCTAGTAAATCTAACTTTTCGTGTATGTCTGACCATGAAAAACATTCATTCAAGGGGAATAACTTTTTGTCTTAATCGTTGGACCCCACTATTCTATGTGTACAAAAAAAAAAATAAAAAAATAAAATATATATACTAGTTCTATATAAAAAATTATTAGTACTTACTTGCCGCTGGAAGCCAACTTTTTCATATGCCTGGATGAGACGATTTCTGTGATACATGAGGACACCATAATTTTCAGTGTTATGATCATTTTTATTTGGACTGAATCCAAATGTCAATAGGATTGGCTTGGGCTGAACAGTGGTCAAGGAAATAGAGTTTGATACTCGGGTTGCATTTACACTAATTTGATAACAAAATAACCCCCACCCCACCCACACACACAAACTGGACATAGTTGCATATTGTGCTACGAGTTGACACTATTCCGAGCCAGTCTGCAACCTGGTGTGTTTCTGGATTGACTTATTTGTTTCCTGTGTTTTGTTTTTTTCTTCTGGTGTTTGTAAGGACGTTTGGTGATTTTTAAGATGGCTGATAAAGAAAAACAGTGTGCATGAAGTTTTTCTTTTTTCTTTTTGGTAGTTGAAACTGTTGTAATGCTTCGATCTTAAGGAAGAAGCTTTAGGTTAAATAAAGATATGGAAAGCTTTTCAAAAGGATACCAGCCATGTTGGTCGGTAAATGTCGGTTTCTGTGTGGGATAAACTTTTGGAGATCAGTTTTGTTTGTATTTTCTTCCCTCGGAGAATGATCTTCATTCTGGGCTTCAAGAACAAAATTGAACCATATTCCTAAAATGGAGAAGAAAAAAAAAAAAAGAAAAAGCATTTTACAAAATATTAAACAATTGCTTTGAGTTACACAGAAATTCCTAAATATAGGTAATACAGTACCGGACTATTTAAGATCAAGGCTTAATATATATTAAAATATAAAATAAACCATGAAAAGTAGAGAACTAAATTGGATTTAATAGATATACAACTACACTAAGACAGGGTATGTTTGATCTTTATTAAACCACTTAAAATATAGAATATGCGATGAAAAGTAGAACTAAACTTAATAACATATACACATTAATCCACTACAAAAACAGGGTTTCTTTAATCAATATTAAATCATTTGAAGACAATTCAACCACAACAAGTAAAACAAAGTACAGCCAACTACTATGAAGCCTACCAGATTCAAAACTAGCTGATTTTCTGGAAGCCAGTTAAATGGTCCGGTACTGTATAAGAAAAATCATGATTATCAAAAGTTGCCGACAGATCAAAAAATATGAGCGGCTTGTTGCCATCAATAAGCTCTATTGCTTTATAAACAAGAAAGAGAGATTAAATCTGCTAATTAAAAATTTTTTTAATTCTTTAGATTTATTGTTAAAAAATAGGGCCATGTTTCGAAACAGGTTACAGTTACATTTTCGGTAATTTCAACCATTGGCTGTTTCTGCTATGGAGGACCAATCGCGTAAAAATCTGTTTTTTTCTTTAGGAACTTTCTTGTTTGCAAAGATTTTTTTTTTAATAATACAAAGACCAATCACGTAAAAAAATTTTTTTTCAAAGAATTAGTAAACATTGTTATTAAAATTCAATTAAAAAAGATTTACACAATTGGTCTTTGTATTAAAAAAAAAAAAATCTTTGCAAACAAGAAACAAGTTTCTAAAGAAAAAAAAAACAATTTTTTTCACGATTGGTCCTCTGTAGCAGAAATAGCCAATAGTTGAAATAACTAAAAATGTAACTAACCTGTTTCGAATAATGGCCAAAAATAGTGTTTTGATATACAGTATTAAGAGATGAATCTCATCAATACGAAAACAAAGTTTAGACAGTTATTAAAAATATTCAACAATAAAGACAAACTTCAGTTTCCTGTAAAACTGGATTAGAAAAGTAAAAACCAAAATATAAAGTTTAAATGTTGTGGTGGTAAAATACAAGCAGTAACGAGAAGCAAAGGGAATCTAATTTAGAAAAGCTTTTATACAGATGTTTGTGGTGATGAATTAAAGAACTTAGGATTATTCATTGATTAGAGCAATTGTTACTGGCAATAAATGATATCTTTCCTTTGCTTCCCATTGCTTCTTGTATTTTATGACGCCCCGTTTAAATGTGCAAACTCTTACCCTAAGGGATCTGCGATATTCAGGTGAGTATTGATGAAGAGGACGGTTAATGGAGGAATAATCAAACTCGTGACTTTCTGGATTTCGGATGTCGTTTGGATCACTTTCGAAGTCCAGTTCGAATTTACCATCATTTCCTCTTCAAGAAAAAAGAAGAAAACGTTAGTTTTGCAATCAATTTGATAACTTTCAATGAAATATACGTCTTTGTTTCAGTGTTGAAAATCTATTTGAAGATTGTACTCCCATGCAACGAGATTTAAACACCACTGCATTTCTAAAGAGGATGCCGAGATTTACATATATTGAATCCAGGTCAAAATGCAAGTAGTGTAGTATGGACGGCTGCAAGTTACAATGTTGAACAGTCAAAAGGTATCAGTAGAGAATGTCAACACAGTACTATGAATATTTTAACTGAATTTGTACTAATTATGTAATTTAATTTACTATTTTCTTTTTTTGTAAATTTGAATGAATAAAGGTTTTATTGTGATTTTATTTTTGTACCATATGTCACAGGAGGAGGAAGAATATAATAAGTAATAATTTAAAATTTTTCATTTATAGTAATAAAATAATAATACTTTTATAATGAAATAACATTTTTTTAAAGTTGTTAATCTTCACTTTAACGTAGCTCCAAAAGTCATAGTCTCTAAAAAAGTATAATTTTTAATTAAAAAGGTATAATTATACAACAGTCATTAGAAATTAAATATTTATGACTTTTGGAGCCACATCAAAACAAAGATTAACAACTTCAAAAATATAACATTATTACTTATTCTATTACTATAAATTTAAAAATGTTTTAATTATTGTTTATTATATTTTTCCTCCTGTGACATATATGAAATAAAAAAATAAAATAAAATCACAATAAAACCTTTATTTGTTCAAATTTACAAAAAAATACTAAATTAAATTACTTAATTAGTACAAATTCAGTTAAAATATTCGTAGTACAGTGTTGACATCTTTGACTGTTCAATATTGTAACTTGCAGTCGTCCATATTACACTACTTGCATTTTGACCGGTTTCCCATAGATCATAGATAGAGAAATCAAAATGCAAATGAAAACAAACAAAAATGATCTGAAGAATTTAATGTAACAGCCTGAATGAATAAATGATTAACCCATTAACAGTGAAGGACAAGAACTTTTGCCATTACCGTTCTATGGCTAACTCAATAAAATTTCAGTTTTATTGTGATTGATGGCAACTCGGTTCTATCTGCGAGTCAGAGCTTTTATCTTGCAATGGATAAATACTCTTCGCCATCTGTTACAGTTAATGGGTTAAAAATCTAAAGCATTAATTACAAATTAACAGCTTAAATTATACATTTATTATAAAAATGAGGATTCTTCTCAAATACAATAAGTGATAAATCATTTTTTTTATAGCTACAAGTTATTTAAAAAATGTAAATATTTTTGTTCATAGTAAAGATAACATAGAATGATAAAAGATATTCAACCTTTAACATCATCCAATTTGTTGTATATTAAAACAGAGAAAGCTCACAGATTCTATTATGAAATTAGAGCAATATACAAATGCACTCATGTACTTTGTGTTTAAGTGTTAAATAAATGCCACAATTTTGATTGGCTATAAATTTTGGAAAAATATAAGGCTGCAGCACTTCCAGCCTGCAATACGTACAGTGAATTTTGAAGACTAACTTTTATAAGAAAATAGCACATTTGATGCCAGAAAAATACAGTCTATGCACTATTAATGGTAAAACATTTAGTGCTAATAAGAAAGCAACTTCACACTTTTTCAAAGTAGACCACTTGCTAACAGTTAACATTAGCTTCAAATTAACTGTTTTAAAAAAAAATGGTGAAATCAAATTAAGCCTTTTGGTTGCTTATAGATTAGAGCAAATGATTTGAAAAGAAAAATATCCTTGTTGACATTTAGAATTTCTGAATATTTTCCATTTAGCTTGCTGTTATGAAATAACTCACCTTTTGAGATTGTAGATAATGATTTTTGTGCCTGTCTTTAGCATTTCCAATGAAGCCAGTTCATCCAAGAGGCTCCTCTCCGTGCGAAAAATAGAAAACTTCAAAATAGCACGGAGGCTGTTTAGGGTACCTTGGCTCGTAGAACGAGCTTCTGAGAAAATTGTCAAGGCCAATTACAAAGTTTTCTATAAACATTGATATATGTCATTATAGACATTAATATTTGGTAATTATTAAAAAATCATATCAATAGAAATAAATAGAATTTCACACTAAAAATGAAAATGGCTAGAAAAATAAAAATGAACTATAGGAAAAAAAAAAAAAAACCATGCTTAAAACTTGAACAAAATTCAACTACAATTTTTGTTCCCTCAACCATATAGAAGCATGAATGATAAAAAGGATGAGCAACACTTTATATATAACTGTGTGTTTGTTATGTGGATGTAAGGGAATCCGACAGAATGGTGGATGTAAGGGAATCCGACAGAATGGTAGATGTAATTAGACAATGTGGAAATCAATGATTGAGAAAAGTGTGTTACATCTCAAAACATTTATTAAAGCCTTTATGCATTTCGTCGATGCTAGAGACTTCATCAGAAGTGTGAACACTGCAGAAAAGTGCAGCCATCCATGCTGGAATAGTTGAAAGAAGTGAGCTGGAATAGTTGAAAGAAGTGAACTGTTCTAGTTGAGGAAAAGAGGTGGCATGTGACCTAAATTTTGGCTGAGAGTTCTGTGTATGATTTCGAGCAGATAGGGTGAGGGAGTTTAGATTAGGTGGTTCTGTGTATCAGCTGTTAAGTGGGCGGGTGTATGGGGTGTGATTTATGTTCACTGTCTAGGAGTCTGTGTGCCGGCATGGTCTTATGAATGAGCAAACAAGCTCTATAATGCTTCTTCCTATAACAAAAATATCAATGTTTACTTTTTGATACCACTGTTGCATTAAATATAAGTACACAAACCCGAGAGATCATTATGCTACAAACATACTTGGGTAAAGGCGAATGAAAATCGTCATCACCGAGATAAAATATAGAATCAGAAAAAAAAACTCAAAAGGATACTCTGTGGTAGTTTCCATGTGACAATGGGGACGAGGACTGACTCTTCTCGGACGGCTTCCAAGTAATTCTGAGACAGCATGCCTACACTCATACAAAAATTGGTCCGTGTAAGCACCAATGCATCACGCCCAAGTCGCATTGAACCGGATTTAAATCCATTACCATACTGTCCAATTGGTTTATGTAAACCAACTGGAACTTTTTCACAAAAGCCAAAACTAGACAGAAAAAAAAAAAAAAAAAAAAAAAAAAAAAAAATCATAAACATAAAATCATTTTTTGCCCTATAAACAAAAGCACAATAACGGTCTGATAATTAACTGTTTTAAGTGATGTTTACCAATTCAAAATGATTTTTGAAGACAAACTTTAAGATAAAGAAATTGACAAAAATATTTACATCAAAGGAAAAAAAATGATACTTGAATTCTATTTCAGATGTTTTGCAAGCATTAAAAAAAATAATCAATAAAAAAAACAAGTTTTGGGACACGTGATCATCCTAAAAATATTTTAATACATACAAAACAAATAAATTATAGCAATGCTAGTCAAAAATGTTGAATTCTAGATATGCCACAAACAGCTGTTGTATTGTACAGATCATGCAAGGAGCATTTTGAATTTTGCAAATTGGTTGACAAACAAAAAAATTTTAATAAAAATTGACAAAATCTTCCAAGTTTATGTAATTATTTTTACAAGGAATTCAAAAATCTGATTGTAAGAGACATACATTGCATACAATGCATCATATTTGCATATATTACAGCCATAAATGTAAAAGATTTGTGACACGTACCTTTATGTACTGGTCAGAACTGAAATCATTCATTTTCAGTCAATCCAATGTTTTGTTTTCACATGTTAATTGTCTGTTCATATTTCATGCATTAAATTAGCATAAATTATGAAATATCTAGGGTTTATACGGGTCCAAAAAATTGAACATAACCGGGCATAACTTGCAATATTTACAAACGCCAAAAGCATATTCATCTTATGGCAGATATTCGGCATGGGAAGCAACTCCGAACTTTATATAAAGAGAATAGCCTACTCCTTGATTACTTCTAAAATTTAATGAGAATAACTTACCTAAGCATTTTAAGCAGTTTGTCAGGTTCCATACCACTTCCATTATCAACAAAAGATAAACAGACTTTATTGTTGATATTGTACTTGTCGATCCACAATTGAGAGGCATTGACATCTGGATCATATGCATTGTCTATAATGAAAAATAAATATTTAAAAAATACACATATTTATAGATAAAATACAGGCAATACAACATGAAGTTGTGGGAAAATAAAAGAACTTTGTTAATTATGCAAATTGAAAAAAAAGAAAATCCTAAATCTTTTGCTTTAACTACCAAAGAAAAAAGATTTTAGTAACCATTTCCGTTTTCAGTTAAATGGTCGAGTACTGAAAAGTAAAATGTCTACAGTTGAATAAACAAGACTTCATTCATTAGTAGAAGAATAAAAATCAAAACTCCTTATTCATTTAGTTAAGTTTGTATCGGTAAAATCTTTGCTGTCCAAGTATCATGTACAACAAATCCAAACTAAATCTGTATAGAACAATATGACATGCAACCTCGGGACTCAAAAATTACCTGGCTCTTTTTCATTATCTCCCACCACACTAAATATCTATTACAGCTCACTGTATTTTTTTTTTCTAAAATGTAAATAAAATAAGTTAAGGACATTTCAGCAACTCGGCTGTAGGGGTAGTCAGTCAAGACAAAGTGTAGTTTGTGCTGAAGACTTAACTTTTTTTTTATTTATTTACATTTATTTAGCAAACAAAAATACGGTGAGCTGTAATAGCTATAATTATAGTAACAAAAAAAAAAAAAGGGACAATTTCCTCCAAGATTACAAGTTTTCCAAAATTTAAGACTTATTCAAATTGTTTCCATCATACGTTATATTTTTAGTTCAAATTCTGGTTAGCAATACTCTTAAATCATCCTTAAGTGTGGGGCACTAAGTGAGGATTGAACTCACTAAGGTAGTAATGGTTGGCTAGACCGACCTTCTAGTCATTACTTCACAACAAAGCATCTCTTCAGGTAATGTGTATACATTGGTATGCAATATAGCCATCACAAGTGGATGAGGGCATCTTAAAAAGCTACCAAACCTGAAACCAGTCTCAAAGTTCTACATGTGGAAATTCAAGCCACAAATTTTCTATCGATTTAGTTCAATATATTAGTCCTCCTGTTGAAACTTAATATTTTGTTATATGATTTATCCTTATTTAAATTCAGTATGGTTCCTACCATAATAAGGATTTTAATTATTCCTGATCATGTAATTCTAGGCATCATCTAACCTTTAGCACTCTGCATTCTTTTTCAAGGGTGCCAAGATTTTGTGAACTAAGTAACTTTGAAAGCCAGTAACTTGTGTGTGTTCATGTATGACTGAAATTGACATGACTACACAACAGCAAAATTCAAACACACTATCGTTTGGCATTTAGTCATGACATGATCAACTTTTTTATTTGAACAAAGTCGCCTACAGAGTGCTAAAGGTTAAAATTTATTTCTTACCTAATTTGAATCATTAACAAATAAATAAAATAAAAAAGTTTATTCAGATTTTTTTAAAAATCTACATGAATCAGTCATGTTTTCTTATGCTTAGTCTTTGAATGCTAATAATTTCAAGTGGTTGCAACTCACTAAGGTGGGAATCATACCACTTGCATGAAAAGTGTCATCTGACAAACAAAAGTGGAGCTGCTTACTTATTTTTAATTAACTCAAACAAAATGATTGGTCTTAAAATGACAGCTCCAGTAATAACAGGAATTTTAACACCACATACTGTAAAAGTAAAGCGTCCATCTCTTAAGAGGCAACTCCCAATGGAGTATACACCCAGTGACAAAGACCGAGTTTCTGTTGCATGCATCAGCTTAGTGATCCTTGCAAGTTTCAAGTCTGGTTGAGACCAGGACTTTATTCTTACAAGTTTTTATAACCATCCCCCCCTTGGCAGGATGCAAGTCCACCCTAATCACACAGCTTACAGGGAAATTTGTCCTAATGAAGAGTTTTCCACTACCGGGAATCGAACCAATACCTTCTGCTTGTGAAGCAGGTGTGCTAACCATTACACCATCCGAGTGGACTACACAACATATTGAGTCATCATATCAACATTTAATTCAATATTTTTTCTTTTGTCTTGTCAGGGTTGAAATTCCAACCCAATCTAGGGCCACTTAAGAATTAGAGATTTCACCCTGAAGAGGCCACCCACGTATTCTGTTACAAAACATTCAAAGCAATTTTAAAGTTTAGATAATTAGGATTGATATAATGTGGCCGTGCTCAAACATTGAGTTTTTCTAAATTTTATATAATAACCTTTTTAGAAATACTTTTTTATCTCCATGTAAACTTTTGGAGGAGCTTTCAAATATTTGACAAATACATCAATTTAAAAATATTTTTACATCCAGTATTTGAAGGTATAAATTGTTTTTATTTTATTTCTTTAACTAAGAGGTGCACACACACACACACACACACAAAAGGGTAGGGGTCATTTTTATCTTTGTCCCAAGCCTAGGTTGCTCTGCCTTTTATGGGGTGTGAACGGCCCACCACCTGCAGCTCGGGTCAATATCCTGTTTATGATTTTGAACATCTGTGGGGTTCAAATCTGTGACCCCCCCCTAAATATCTAATGCAAATAATAAAAATATGTTAACAGTTAATGCATTTGTCAACACTGCTGATGAGTCACAGTGTAGAGTCAGTCTGTTAAAACTCTCTCTTTTTAAAAAAATTACTACAAAATCGCATATAAAATATACGGAATACTTAGAATTGTTGATTTGTCAAATATCACTTTAATATAGTTAAAGTGATATTTGACAAATCAACAATTCTAAGTATTCCGTATATTTTATACAAAACTTTTATATATTTACAACTCATCATTAACAACATATCCAAGCAGGTCCATCTGTCTAAGTCCTTCTTTTCAGTCTGCAATAACCTCCTTTTTGGAAATGCCCCCTCCCCCATATGTTGTGGACTTTCAGGGGTCCAGACCCCAAGTTGGGAACCCTGGGCTAGAGTGTCCTTTCTGTAAATTTGGAGATGGCCACCCTAGGTGCTAGGCCTTTACTTGTTAGTTGGCTCTTACATCATCTTCCAGACCCTGAAGCATCTGGAACTATTATATTCATTCTGTATGACAAAGCAGCAGCAAGACTTTCCTTGCTTTCTTCAGATTCTCTTATCCAATACTGTTTTTGCAGTCTTTCTTGCCTGGTTACAACAGTTTAAGAATGGGGAAGACTAAAACAAATTATAGCTTTCCCCTGCTATCCAAAAATAGAGCGTTCTTATAAAAAAAATTTTGGAAGCCGAAATGGCTTAAAGCGAAAATGCAATTACCATTAATTTATACAGGAAGATTTTTTTTAGCATTCCCAGACCAAAAGAAGGGTGAATGTATGTTAGACCAGAGGTTGGGGTGTAGGAGATAGAGGAAGAGTGTGCACGCCGCCTCTGGCTCACTAAAAAACAAACACTAAACGTTATTTTTTTTCTTCGTAAAAGCGAAAAAATGTAGCGGGAAGCAAACCTTTGAAAAGTAGGGAATACCTGTATTTGAAGATAACTTTATTACTGAATAGAAAGAAAGTTACAAATGTTCTCTTTGCATCCCCACAGCAAGATGTGTTGTTTCCAGATACATTCTCCACACCTTTTATGCCTTTAAATTTCTGGTTATCTCAACTATCTCCTCCTGGTTAGCTTTTGTCAGGGGAAAACTATATTGATTTGATTTCTCGGCAAGGTAGGACAACTTAACCGTCAAAAATGCATTGTATCATAAGGACTGATTTGACCAATCTAAAGAAGCTAACATTTTTTTTTCTTCTTTTGTACTGCAATGACAGAGTTTTACTTTTAGTAAGCAAAAAAAAAATGTTAGCTTCTTTAGTGGTGATCGGTCAAATCAATCCTTATGATACAATTCATTTTTGACAGTTAAGTCGTCCTACTTTGCTGATTTTTCTTTCTTACTGATCCATTTCCTGATCAAGTTTCCATTTTTTTTTTGGTATGGGCAGAAATCCATTTCTGTTATCCATAAAAAAATAGTGTGGCTAATTCAGTGGCCACACATTGTTAGATACTTTCCTCATCGCCCCATTTCCCTGCCAAAAGTGTGCAAATATATTTTGATCAATTTGGATAGTTGCTATTCAATTTGAATAAAACTTCTCTTGCAAAATATTTACATATCCTTAATATAAACCATTGGTAATCTTTGGTTTGATGTACATAATAGCAGTGTTTAACCAGCAAAGGCTCCAAAAAGTATAACCAAACATATACATCAGAAATAAACGCAATTATGAAATTAAAAGCTTGTCTTTTGTTCTTTATTAAAAAAAAAAAATCATCAAAATGTCAGATGTACTGTTTCCATCGTACCATGACAAATTCATGTGCACAGTCTGATAAAGAACAAAAGACAGGATTTTAATTTCATTGCGTTAATTTCTGATGAATATGTTGTTTAATTATACTTTTTGGGGCCTTTGTATGCTGGTTAAACACAGCCATAGTTTTATGTACATGGAAATGGGGGTTTGGTCAATATTTGAGATGTCACTGCTTGGATGTTGAATTTTCAGACCCCCAACAAGCAAAAAAATAATCCATAGACATTGCTCATCTTATAAAGTAACCACATATTGAGTAGGCATGGACATAAAGATCTTCCCAAAAATGAACCCCTCATAACACTGCAAACAACTTAATATATCGATCCCAATAAACTTCATTCTTTCCTAAAGAACAGGAATTGAACCAATAAAAAATAAAATAAAAAATGAGCTTCATTAATTATACTAGTGTATTATATTCATTCAAATTTTTTACATTTTAAATATTGTTTTTAATCAAGGTTGTTTTCTCAAACAGCTTGAGAAAAACAATTATGCATCATTGAATATTTCAAGAAAAGTCAATAAATTATGCCAGGTTGAAAATTTAAAATTGTATACATATTTCACTAATTTTATTTGTGGTAGGCTCCTTATAATAACACTAAAAATGTGACTACTATGTAATACGGTAAGCACTATAGGCAAGGAAAGGCCTAGTGTCAGCTGCTCTGAAGTTGGCTTTTTACATGATTTACAACTCTGCTTAGGAGGAAGCTCATTTGATGGTTGCACAGTAATGCACAGAGATGCAGGCTGATTTTCCTTTGAAGCTAGACTGCAGGTAGCATAGCAGCTATAAACAAAACAGACCGGCAATATTATCATGGCCTACCATACAAGAATTTTTCATAACCCGATTTTTCGATATTAAAAATCGTTTTGGTTTTTGAAACCGTTACAATCTTTCAATGTCTTGAGATAGAATCTAAGAATAGTATTTAATTCCACCGCAGGTAAGTTTTCCTGGTGCTAGTAAGGTTTCTCACCTCCAACATAATCCCGACTCACTGGAGTAGTATGAAGATGTCCACGTAGGACATGTCGGAGAATTTATAATATAAAAGGAAAGGTAGGATTATGGTTTCTTTTTTATGTCAAGTTCAAGGAAAGGTGCGAAATCGTATTTTTCTTTTTAGACTTAAGAATATAATTGTCAAAGTTTAAGGGAGACAACTGCGTTATTACAATTGTATAATGCAAAAACTAATGCTAGCAGCAGTTCAGTAACCGTAGCAGTGAAAAAAAAATATTTTCATGTAGTTAAATGGCAAATTTAGGTTTTCTTTACTAATAGAACATTTGACAGAAAAGCAGAAATTACGCTTCGAATTATTTGGCACATTTGAAAGGGAAAAATTCCATATCTGAATGAAAAGCTTAGTATCCTAATACCGAAATTTAAAAAAAACAAACTGTTTCGATCAACATATTCTTCGATAATTCTTTTTGGAGAAAATGGGGGAAAAAAACAAAACAAACTGTTTTCATGAGCCACTTCATGGTAAAGCAGCAGCTCAGGAACACAGATTTTGTTAATTATGGTGAGAAAACATAGGTTACAAGAAAAAAATTCTAACAGTCGTTAAATTGAATTATGACATTTTTGTCACCGGTGAAACATCAGAGATGCTTTGCTACTGTAGTTTTTGCTTGTAGCATCACTGATGTTTATTTCATTAGTGACAAAATGTCATAATTCAATTTATGAAAAATCTAAATTTCGAAGTGAAGCTATCATTAAAAAAAAATGCTGAAAGATTGTGTTTTGTCGAAATGTATGTATAATATCAGGAGCAACCACTGTGAAAATTAACATACAAATTTTTAAAAACAAAGCAGTTTTTCATTCATTAAATATCTTGATTTTTCATCTTAAAGTCCAAGTGTAAATTATTCAAAGAAAACCGATACACTTTTGTCTTGGACAACCTAATCATAACTTTTAAATAACCGAAGATACGGAAAGGGAATATATAAAAAAAAAAACAACACAAAAACCTTATCTCAATTCGTGTTTCAGACACGAACAATTCTAGTTTGGTAGATAAACAAAGTCCAAACAATTGTGCATTAATTGTCGGAAAGTTATTTTGAAGAAAAGGAAAAGACCGCTCTATGATTTCATAGACATTTATTTCTCAAATACACCATAGCCAATTTGAATTGCAACTATTTAATCAAACACTTGGATTGCTAAATTAAAATTATCTAAAATGACATTTTATAGTTTCGAAAAATGATAATGTAGGTCTTGTTGATCCCGAACACCAATTTTCTCAAAATAATATCGATTTCTGATTCTTCACGTATCTTACATTTTATAGGAGAAAATAAAATGGGAAATAAACGGTTTTTTTTTTAAAATTGTTATAATTAAAACGTAAATTTTGTATCGATTTTTAATAATTTTCCGCATTACCCTTAGCACTCCCAGGACTCGATAACGTAGCCACAAAAACTCATGGACGATATATCGGCCTAAACATGTAATTAAATAAAAATTCAAAAATGTAAAGTGTTTTTTGGCTCTGGCCATAGCGCTAAAAGGGTTAAATGAAACAAAATATCCACCAGCCAGATAGAAGAATAACTAAAACAAAAGAATGCTAAGTAGTCACAAGACTACAAACGATTTCATTGTTTTTGTCCAAGAAAAGACTGGTTCTTCCAGCAATTGAAGTTCTGATTTGGCATCACTTCCTGAGTGGATACCACTACTCGAAATAACACTCAAAAACAGGAGAATGTTAGTTTTTTAAAGCCTGATTTTGGGGGTTTCAAAAACAAACTTAGTTCACGCGCGTCTTTAGCGGTTAATGTACTAAGAAAAAAAAGAAAAGGACTATTCAACTATTTAACATAAGAGAAATAGTGAAAGAAAAAAAAAAAAAAAATTACCGATAAGTTCGGCAATAGCACTGAAGGTCCAAGTGTGGCTTGTAGAATTGGCGTGGAGAAACGTTGGGCTAACCTGCAAAATAAGTGACAATTTTATTCAGACGGAAAATTTATTTAACTGTATTAAAGCGAAAACAAGTAAAAAAGCTTTATTCAAAATTCTGAATTTTAATACAAATGTAAGACTGACAAACAACCAAGAAAGCAGAATTGTCAAACGAAGTTACGATTCAATCAGCACCACGCTACGCTTTATCACACACGGTAACAACACCCGTCTTGAAAGAGCGGTCTTTTAAAACAAAAATAGTAAATAATATAGAAAGTTATGTAGGAAATGTATCAGACTTCAATAAATAATTCATAGTCTATTTTTAATTTGAAACACACAAGGTTCAATTGGGTTTACCAATAACACAAGAGGGGGAAAAAATCGGAGAAAAAAAAACTTTTCTTCTTAGTTTTTGTCTGGGTTTCGCTAAGCGTCACGTAAATGACAAACGATACCTTTTTATTTTTGCCGGAAAAACAGCATTGGTGTGTGTATGCATTAACAATTAACTTCAATAAACATAAAAGTTAAAACGGTCAATCATTAATAATTATAACTGGTTAAGACCTGGAGTTGTAAAAAAAAAACAAAACTTTTCAATGTTGAAAAATCTAAAAAATGTCTCAAATTCCCTTTGTTCGCGAGTTCAATATATCAACGTTTTACAGCATGAATCAAACTGAACTGTCAATTTGAATGAAACGAAATATTGTTTCGTGTACAATACATAGATAAATAACATTCATAAGCAAACAGGAAATAAAAATGAAATTATTGGGTGATAGAGAGAAGAAATAAAAATAAATCGTTATATTTACTTTGCTCAGTTGTATCCCTTGAGTAGGAGAGGCCATTTTGCGTGTTCTGCCGCGGTGTTGTTTGTGACGACCGCTTATCGCTCCTCCTTCGTTCGGAGAGTTCCACTGTCCACACCACTTTCTTCTACTTTGCCTCGCCCCAGTGTAAATCCACCACAACTCGTATAGTGGTTAGCAGCGGGGGGACAAACTCGCCCATGGTTTTCATCGACCACGTGGTTGTACAGGTTGATTTTTTTTCCAATTTCGTTAACTTTACGTGTCAATTAATAATATAAGCGTTGTGATTTAAATAAAGTGATTCATTACGATAGTAAAGTTTGTGAAATTGGTCTTTTAAAGAAAAAAAATTCAATCAATAAAGATAATGACTTTATTTATTAAATAAAAATGTCTCTGTTTATCTCCGTATACCATTTTCATTAAAAAAATACCTATTCAACATTAATCAGCGGATTAAAAAACAAACAAACAGAGCATAAGCCACATCGGGCGGCAATGTTTCTATTGTGATCCTCCAACAAGCTATTTTAACATTTGTGTTCAACCTTTGCACAGAAGTGCATACATTTAAAATTACGAAACAAGATCAATATCCATATGAAGTAAAAACCATTATTTTATTTAGAAAGTCGAACATTACTCAAAAATAAGACTTTAAGAGCTTCAAAAGATAAGATTATGGAATTGTCACACAAGATAGACGCTACCTTTGTGTAAAGTCTGGTCATTTTCTGGTGACTTAAATATTTGTAAGATATAAACCCTTTTAAAAGTTAATGTTCTGGATGATGATAGGAATAAACATCGACATATTAACAAGACCACCCTCTGCTCTTGATTGTCACTCAAATATTAATTGCCCACAAGCATGTTTTTCGGAATTACCTTCTTGATTTATGTTTCAAATTTTATTTGTTGCCTCCTATTGGGCTTATTTAATAATTTCTGTCCAATCAATACGCTTCCCGCCTTTTCTTTCTTCAGTTCAGGAGCCTACTCGAACCTATAAAAGAACACTGCAGTAATGGGAATTAGCGACTGAGTGGGATCAACATCAATATACCAGTTACTTTCCCGTTTCCCGTCTCTGGTTTTCTCTGACCTTATCTTACTCTTTGCTCTCTCTACCTTTCACACGACCTACTTTCCGGTTACTGAGCAGTGTTACTACTAGACTCTAGCAACGCCGCTACGTCTGTGACTTAGTACTGTCCTAGTACAAACCTTTCTATTTACGATAAGTTGCCTATTATACAGCTGTATCATTCTTCTATAAAAACAATTGGTTATTTAAAGGTTGTTATTATCTATTGAAACTTACGTTATGCTGCATTCATTTGCTTTGTGCTTACAATTCTACGTATTTCGTCAATGCCTTAAAATAGTGTGTGGCCACTTTAGCCAACAACATAGTAGTCGACCCTATCACTTTAATAGCATTGATTTCTAGAACTGTCTGTCACTAATTGTTTGGAGATGCAAAAACTGACAGAGCCACAGTCAGCACCTGCAATTAACTATACTACAGTATAATAACAATTTTAAGAATGTTTACAACTGAATTTACACAATAATAATGAAGACAGAATACTACAGCCTTTCTTGTACAGGTTCATTAAATTGTAAAGGTATAAGCACCGAGAATTTAGAGGAGCGTCTACGTAGATGTCAGGGATTAAATACAAGATGTAGGAATGCATACTAAAAAGGTATATATTCATCCTTATGTCTACTAGTTTACCCATGACGTAAAAAAAATGGCGGCAGTATTTAAATAATATTCCAATTGCAATGTATTTAAAAAATTTTGTTGCTCTGCATTTTCTTGTTTATGTTCAACAAGAATGAACCCGGATTTTGTACGCATTTGCAAAAAAAAACCTTGATAATTAAGCGATATTACTCTACAGTTAGCATTTAATAGTTATCCCCTTTAACAAATGTTACAGACAGAAAGTATAGACCATATTATATAAGTAGATGATTATGCTATTCTCTGAGCTGCACAAGTAAGCTGGACTGACGACATCTGTTGTGCGCCTTGTAGTTGTGCTATTTTTGTCACAGTTGGTTCGCTACAGCTGTCGTTGGTTGATTCACTAAACGGGACACGCCTCATAAAACTGTACGACTTGTTCTGCTGCTATATAAAGGTTCTATTGGGAGCGCCTCGTTGTGGAGCGATGGCTGGCAAGCTAGTATAGAAGACCATTCGTACCGTAATGAATTCGATCCTCCGTGGGTGTTTCATACATGTGGCCTTGAGCCAGAATAAGCTAACCTTATGATTCACAACAACTGTAGACAATTTAGATTTGATCTTCTGTCAGCCGTAAGGTTTTCGTAACTCAAGCGCCAGAACAGCTGGTAAGGACAACCAGGCTTCACGAAGCAAAAGGGATGTGAGTTCGAGTATCGCCGAGAGCTTATAACGTATTGGTTTACATTAATTTAGGTCTAATTCTATCTGACTCCAGATCAGAAGGTAGCGAGTTCAAATCACGTCGGGGTCACCAGTTGTTACGAGGTGAATTGTTTTTTTCGTTTTCGTTTTAGAAGGTGCATTTGTGTATTCTGAGTCGGGTCACCAGTTTGTATGTATGTGTGTCTCCATAAGTACATTGATTGAAATGGGTGCGTGCATTGTTGTATGAACAGAGAAATTCACCATACCAACCTTACAGGTAGGCTGACGACGGTTGCGATGAAAAGCAACTAGAATTACGATGAAGGAAATACTAATTAAAAATGAATAATGGTTGACAATCATAATTCCCTCTAAGCCGTGCGCGCGCATACACGTTTTGCGACCTGCGCAGAAAGGAAATTAATGTGCACACACAAGGTTTTATAATAAGCGAAATTATATTAATATTGAAATATCTGACTTAGTTCGGAACACAAAGTTTTCAATCCAAACAACAATCATAGTAGTAAGCTGATAGCAGCAGCAGTAGTAGGAGCAGCAACAATAGTATTAAGGGTTTGACTGCTATGAAAAATATAGATAGTGTAATAGCTTTACTGACTGTGCGTTAAGCTGATGATGATGTATGGAAATAGAAAGGCTATGATTCACGATGTGTGCGAAGAAGTTTTGTATCTCTTTACTCTGTCTAGGTGTTAGCGAAATACATCAATAACATAGATGCATAAAACGGGTGAAGTAAGAATGCGGTGCGCGTATGCACATTTAACATATATACATAACACGGATGTAACATAATAACATAACACGGATGTAACATAATAAGAAATGTGTTTATTACAGAATGTATGTTATCAATACGGTTATTCTCATCCATAGAGAAGAAGAAAAAATGCTTTTAAAGAGCCAGGTTTTACTACTTCCTTAACATAATGAAAGTTACTTCTTTGGTTGAAGATGTAAGTATGTATCTAAGAAAGAGTGTGTATATAATTCATACGAGAAATGCGTGTGCATGTATGTGTATGCAGAAAGGACTTATGTCGTATGTATGTATAATGTGTGAATGCGTACGTACGTAATTTGAAATGGAGAAGAGATTCGCGTCTTTTTAGTTAATGTTGGAACAATCTTCATTCCGTTAGGCAACATAATTAGGACTGGACATTGATCGAAATGGGTTTGCCTTCTTATAGGAGAAGGTGCATTGAAGGTGTTGGCTGGTCGAAATGCTAGCTTTTCAGTGTTGTTCTTGACACCTTTCTAAAGTTAATTAGGATAGACAAAGTACTAGTCTGCAATGCGTATCGAGTTACAATTCAAGTGGATATTTTCATGTCGCTATGTCATGTGGTTAGTTATCTGCAAATTACTTGTGGGCAGATAAAAGGTTTTAGGAATATTTAAACTTGGGTGTTCCGGGGAAATAGGATTTCACTCAATGACCGGAGTGTTTTTGTTTGAGTGCAAAATACATATGTGTGGTATGCATCCTAAAATGTGTGTTACCTAAAATGATGTAGTAAGTAATATTTATAATTATAATTATAAGTATAATAATAATCTATTTTGGGAAAGTTTGTGCGGGGTTACAAGGAAAGTTGGTGCTTATTATTAGTGAGAGGGGCGGGGATAAGTTTGTTTTCATGATAAAGGTTGATGCCGAAGGGAAAGGGAAAATCAGGTTGTTAGTAGTAGTAATATTATTAACTAACAGCAACAGCATCGGTGTTGTACGCAGTGTTGCCGATTTATATTCAGCGCGTTTCTTGTTTTAGCAGTGCAAAAAGGGCTAAATTAGCGCGTTCGCGCTAACACATTATGGCAATTTTCTGGCTATTTTCGACCATTTTTAGTGTCTTTTGGTCGGTTTTTGGCCATTTGGGGGCTATTAAAGTTTAGCGCTTTTTGGCAGTCAAACTAGCGCTTTGAGTTGTCAACACTGGTTGTACGTACAAGCAGAAGCCGGGAAGAGAAGGTAAAAAAGAAAAGAAAAGAAATAGATAAGGTTTAAAGTTGGAGCTGTAAAAAGAGGAAGAACATATTCGGTAGAATTTTAGTGATAGGTGCTTTGAAATAAACATCAGAGATTCGTTTGTAGCAAAGCATCTATGATGTTTATTACACACACGTGATAAGTGGTTAAACAAGTATTTCGGGGTTATTGATGTTTTATTCAATGGAACAACAAACTGAACAAAGTTAAACTTTACCTCGTAGAATGTATTCATAGTTAAGTTGTATTATATTAAAACTGTGATTCTCAACATTTTCATTACCAAGGGCCACTCCCTTTTATTTAAATGAATTTCCCAGGGACCCCAGGCTTGAAAGGTCTCTCTACTCAACAAGCTCACGGACCCCAGTAATACCTTTGTGTACCCCCTCCCTCACCAGGTCTGCGGACCCAATGTTTTGAACCGCTGCAGAAGCATTCAGTGCTCGAACATATTTTTTGGGCACACTGACTACTCAAAATTAGAGGGGAACATGCCTCATCTAATGAAAAAATAAAATCAAGATTAAATTGTCCAACAGCAGACAATGGAAATTAATAAACGTAAGAACTGTTATTATTTTAAATTGGGAAGTACCAGAATGAGTTATATTTATTTTCGAAGCTTAGCTTAATCTGACACAAGGCCACAATAGTGGGGCACCCAACGAGGTTCAAAGTCACTACACTAGTGAATCGGCCTGCGAAACGAAATTGTTAACGACCCCCCCAGCAAGCGTCCTAGGATATTTACTAAGCCAAGTTTAGTCAGGCACAAGACCACAATAGTTGGGTACTATAATGTTTATACATATGTATGTTATGTTAAATCAATAAACATGCCGAAGCAAGCACCCGGCAGCCCCCATTCCGTTTCCGGTCCCAGAAAGCGCGGACCGGAAGTAGGAACGGGGAAGGCTCAGCCCAGCACAGACATAGCTCTGATCAACATGTGTCTTTCGTTTCATCCTTTCTTAACACGCTTAAACACGATTACGAATCAAACGCATTCTAATCTCACACAGAAAGAACAACAAAGACACATAAACACAATAAGAACATTACAGGCACCCAATGAAGATCGAACTTACGACACTAGCAAACTCTGTGAGACGAGTTTGCTAACCATCACTCAAAGTTCAGGCGTCCAAGACCTAAGTTTACCCCGTGCAGATGACATAAATAGATCATCAATTTATAAGATTTTCCAGAAGAAAGAAACTAGCAGAGTCGAGCTAGATCGGCTGTTAGACGGGTAACCAATAATATGGCCTAAATCGATTGGTTGCTTGCCGCACAAAAGAGCTAGTACTCGTCTGTAAAGAGATTTAATAAACAATGACAGGATTTCCAAATCGACCGTAATCACAAAAATCATAAATAGATCAGCAATTTATAAGATCCATCTTTTGAATTTGGTGGTGACGTCAACACTGAAGGAACACACTCGTTATTAATCAGCTAAGACGTGACGAGATTTAGATAGATCTTATAAATATAAATTTAATAGATCGAGGATTGATTTAGACTAGACCATTACATTTGGAGTTGTTGACATCATCGTAAAGTGTAAACTGTCATGCCGATTATTGATATTGTCGATGCATTTTCCCTCTGTACAGACCTCTGTAAAATAACTAGTAGTACTCTATATAAAAATCACCTCACTGATTGTTCAGGAGAAAAAAAACAAGCAAAGTGGAACTAGATCGGCTAGTAGACGGATAAGCAATGATAGGGCATAAATCGATTGGTGGCTTGCCGCACAAGAGTACTAGTTCTCGTCTGTAAAGAAATTTAATAAACAATGACAGGATCTCCAAATCGACCGTAATCACAAAAGTGGCCATAAAAAAACTTTATGGGAATGAATGATAATATGCCAATACCAATCTAGCAGGCCGGGAGGCAGTGGTCGCACTGGCAGACCACATGGAGGCTTGACATCAAGGCAGGAATCCAGACGAGCGAGTGGACCGGCGGGAAGGGTAGAGAGTGGGCAGAGACAGCACACACAGAGCTGGGCGTGGACTACTACGACGATACGACAATGTAATTGGCCGCTGGTAGAATAAAAGTATATAGAGAGAAATATCGTTCCCACGCTTTGGTATACAATAGCAACAAGCCTTAGTGTTGTTTAATGTTTACATATACGTTTTGAAGTAATGGACTCTATCCTTTTCTGGGATTTCTTTGACGTTATATAGCACCAGGCTATCTTTTATCTACTTTGAATGTTTATACACTGCAGTCTTCATTCTTTTAATTTCTCTAACTTGGCGATCAGCGATTTTTATTTTATATGTCCGCCCAGTTCTATCTTATTAACCATCCTAGTTGAGAAACAAAAAAGAAAAAAAGTGGAGTGTTTGTTTGCGCCACTCCTACTCACGTTAAGTAGGTCACTCGACACACCCTTAATCTCTTAGGGATTTGAATAAATGTTCATTAAATATGCCATTCTGTGTCTATCTTTTCTCCTATTTCTTCCTTAAAATGTCCCCTACTTATTTTTTTCTCTCACAATGTTTTACAAGATAACTAATAAAATGTTTCGTTGACCCCCAAAAAGGTTTTTTTAAGGACTTATTCAAGTTGATGTGAATACGCCTCAAAGGGCGGTAAACGGAATTAATTTCTTATTTACCATAATTCATTTACTAGGAACTATGCAATTTAAGATTATTGATTGTCTTAAGAACAATATGTTAAAACACTAATACCGAAACGTAAACCTCGCAGGCCCGCCCACAGTGTATACTGTCTATTTAGGAAAGAGTATTTCATTAATACAAGTGTGTTAAAAGACAATAGACAAGGGAATTTTAAAAATCTCTTCTAAATGAATTTCTCTTGTTTATGTACAAGAGAACGGGTGTCTGGATCCAATGAATGTAAATATTGACCAAACATTTGTGATCTAGCACCTTCGAACATACTTCTGGTCATTATCTAGATCAGGGAAAATATGTGGATGTTATTTGTTTTTCAGTCTTAAATTTCAAATACTCGGCGTTTGTGCATAACGACGACGTCTCGCATGAGGCGACATACAAATGACATTCGTCATTGGGTTAAATGTATCTATCTCATCATCATCAGCAGCAGCAGCAGCCGTTATAAGACCACTGCTGGACAAAGGCCTTTCCCATCTCCTTCCATGTCGGTAATTTTGGGGGTTGACACTGTCATCAGATTTGGGGAGTAGATACGTAATGCCTTGGGTTATCCATTCTGGGTTTTGTTGTGGGTTATTGATGGCATTAGATAGGTTCTTCTGCGGGGAATACAGAAAATTGACACCTTGATATAAATAAACGTCAAAATCATATAAAACTTAAATTTGTTCGTTGAAAAATGTGAGTGTCATTATTAAGTCGAAAGATTGGCGAAATATATGAGATAAAAATCATTTGTGCACACCTTATAAAACGGAAGATATCATTGAATCAAAATAGTGTAAATCTGCGCGAAAAAGTAAACAAAATATTTTCCGTACTAATTAGTAGTAAATTTTCTCCCCTTTCAATGATCAAAAAAACACCTAGATCTTAATAATTTATTTTACAGCAACTACCGATTCGATTTTAATAAAATCTTCAATACTTATCGAATAAAGG
>VCCN01006703.1:113705-130079 GCA_006491835.1 Architeuthis dux | reverse complement strand
GCACACATATACACATACACATATACTCATATTTATGCACACATACCACATACACATGCTACTCACATGTATACTTGCATATATGCATATATGCCACATATGTGCACACGTACATACATGCCATATACGTACACACATATATTTGGTCTAATGCAAAAAGGTCCAATGCAAAAAGGGCCAATCTATACATACATACACGCAACATACACACATGCTACATACTCACATGTACATGTGCAAACACAGTTCCCATATGCACACACGTACACACATGAACATAAGCAAACTCACATGTACATACAAACGCTCTACATGCAGACACATGCCACACACACATATTACATACACACATGCACACACATGTCACATACGTACACACATGACACATACACAAACACATAGACATATACACATACGTATAAACATACCCACATATTGTATATGCATACACCAATTATACACATGATACATACTCACATTTATACTTGCACACACATGCCACATAAGCATATATATACACATACACACGCATACTGCATACTCACATATATAGCGGGGCATTCATTTTGTCATATGTCTATCTGTGTACGTGTGTGGCATATATGTATGTGGTATGCAAGTATAAATGTGAGTATGTATCATGTGTGTATTTTGCATGTGCATATACAATATTTGGGTATGTTTATGCGTATGTGTATATGTCTATGTGTTTGCGTATGTGTCATATGTGTATCTGTGTACGTATGTGGCATGTATGTATGTGGTATATCTGTGCACATGTGTATGTGCGTATGTAGTATGTGTGTGTGGCATATCTCTGCATGTAGAGCGTGTGTATGTGCATGTGTGTTTGCTTTTGTACGTGTGTGACCTGTGTTTGGACATGTACATGTGAGTATGTGGAATGTATGTATGTTGTGCGTATATATATATATATAAATTGTTCATTTTTGCATTGGACCTTTTTGCATTGGCCTGTTTTGCATTGGTCTTTTAGCATTGGACGTTTTGTTCATTGGACCTTTTTGCATTGGCTCTTTTTCTATTGGCCCTTTTTGCATTGGACGTTTTGTTCATTGGACATTTTTGCATTGGACATTTTCTTCATTGGACATGCTATAAATTGGACATGCTATAAATTGGACGTTTTGACCTGTAACCGGTCATCCATCTAGGTACTGACCAGGCTAGACGTTGCTTAACTTCAGTGATCGTACGAGAACCGGTGTATCCAACGCGATTTGGTCGTTAAAGCGGTTTGCTGATTCAAAAGGATAAGCGACCTGCTACAACGATATTGGTAACCCCTAACATGTGACGCAGTATCGCTTTTAACTGTCCTACACTACGCTAACTGCTCAATTTTTAAAATTCTTGCTGTAATGATCGCTGCAACTCTTGTAATCTATTAGTTTGAGGAAGAATATCAACTAAGAATATTTTTTCTGATCTTCAGTCTACTTATGATGTATAAAACTTGTGGGAGAAACAACTACAAATGAGACACCAAGTTCCTCTAAATAAGGGCATTCCAAATGGATTGATATCGACTACCAGAGTCGATGAGATATTTCAGAGAATCGAAAATCATTAGGAGGTCGATTTAGCTTTTGGAGTCGAGCACTAAAAGTAGAATAGAGGAAATAAAATGCCGGCTTTAACTCGGTTATACATCTGACAGTGCTGTACATGATTAGATTTGGTTTTGTTGCAGTTATACAGGAGCGAGTGTGGGAGAAGATACGATTTTCCCTTTTGTCGAGGAAGACAGATTTACCTCTTATGTATCCCACAATCATAAGAATAAAAATAAAATAAACCTGTAGGTTCAAGAGGAAATTCAACAAGGCAGTTATAACAATTTATAACTGAATTTTATTCAGTTAAATTAACAACATAATAGATATTGTTCAAAGTGAGGAAAAGGTAAGTTGGAATTAAAGTTCAATGTGCGTGGCAAAATGTAATGGTAGTGAGTCGGGAGTGAGTTTATGAAGAGAAACAGTCCACACGTGTGTGTGTGTGAGTATGTGTGTGCTATGTATCACCAGGTGTGAGTAGCAGTTCGCATGTGTGTGTCTATAAAAACGTAACAAAACGTATAGACAGTTCAATGTATGTATGCTTAAGTGATAAGAGACAGTAGTAATTCCAAACTACTGGAAGGAGGAGAAGTGTGGTCTTCTTGCGTTGATGCTGAGGAGTTGAAATTGAAATGCTGTCTCCCTGTACTCTTTGAAGTTGAATGCGTAATTTTGAATATTCCACCCCAGTTACATTGTGAGGGTTATTTATATAAGAAGGAAATCGGCACTTGGCGAGGGTTTAGAAAGTCGGGCTCTGATTGGTTGAATATTATGTAGATATTTGAGGTTTTCCAATAGTTAATACGTTTTGGAGTGTAAATTCGTATAGGAAAATTGGCGCGAAATCCAGGGAGCCTGTTTTTGCACAGAATTATTCACTTAGGTGTAAGTGGCCGTACAGTTTCAACCAATTAGAGGAACCTGCGTCGAATATGTCCTTAGCAATATGTACGTAAAGTTCAACTATTATAAGTTCTATTATTTTAAATTATGTTAAAGAAAAGTAAGGGTCAAGTATAAACTCATTCGTAGCGAACAGTGCCAGATCAAGGCACAAGCTATACAAGCTACAGCTTAGAGCTTCACAATCCGCAGGGGCCTAAAAAGATTCAGGTTTTAAAAAGGCTTTCGGGGTGGGCTTTATAGGGAATAAAGTTTTGTGTTGTTTGTTGAGTTGCGACAGAAAATAAGTGTTAAAATTAAATAATGTAACATGTTCGTACAAACATTCGTGCTGAAGTTTCAGCAATACCTTTGTAACAGCCTTGTAACAGCCTACTTGCTCCTTAATGGCTCCATGTCATGAAATACGAAACTAAGGACACTTCTATTTCCGGCTGACGTCATATAAATGTCAGGCGCTAAGAGCTCTTCTTTACCTAAATATTCGGCGACCCTCTCGTCAATTGGTTCGTGTGTTGCCTTAACACACGTAAAACCCTTCTTCAAGCTTACTCCTTCTTACCAGTTCCTTTTTTCCCACTTCTAGCTAGCGATCTCTTTGTCTCGAGTTATAGACACCAAATTCTAAGCCTTTCCTTCGGCGACCACTAAACGTGTCCACCCTTCTCATCGCCTTCGATACGCTTTCCTCGTACTGATACCTCTCTCAAATAGTATCGTATCGATTAGCCAGTAATCGAACGTATTCTGAGTAAGCATTTTAGTACGAATTGTTTTGTCAGCATGTAACTCCCCTAGACAATCTCTCCTTTAGCTTCCTTTCCACTTCTCTTTCTCCGCAAGCTAAATTCTCCTGTATTGAGTCCCAAGTTGCGTCCTGTCAACCGTGCGATTCGAAATCAAAAACATTTGACGTCTCAAACACGTTTGTAAACTCCATTCGTACCGTAACTAACCTATCAGTTAGCCTCCCTTAGTCGCCTTGGACTCAGACCTTCGTCACTACAAACTAGTACATACCTACCTCCTCATTCTTTCGTAAGCTTAACTCTTCTCACTATACGATCGTTTCAACATGCATACTTTTTCCCAATCTTTATGTTCGGCCTTTTTCTTTTAATCGACATGTCTCTGTATCTCTCTTTTTTATTAAACGAATCTTTCCATCTTTTACAAATGTACGTCTTTGTTTGCTTCCTTCCTACACGACTCTCGTATCTTTGTTTGTATTTCCGCGCCAAAACCAACATGGCGGCGTAAGCGTTTCTTCTCCAACAGCTCCTGGAACTGATCGACCAACCAACACTCTCCATTTGCGTCACGTGACTTGCTACGTTCCCTCGACTCTATCAACAATGGTGGACGATCCCAGCTCATCTTCTTCAAGCATTAACACGTGTGCCTACCGTGACCCGCAATACAACAGTCCTTCTCAGGACTAAGTCTTACCTCTACACATGAAAGCAACCTATCCAGTAACGACCCTTTTCATTCTGTGGTCCCTTAATGTTAACAGCCCTTTTCAGGGCTAAACACTCTCACATCCTACATCCAAGCAACCATCACGCCAGCGAACATACGCACCACAGACTATTGTGTTGAAATGCAAGGTTCATGATGTTGAGGTATTCGTGTGTGAGTAGCTTTGTGTGCTTTGACGAAAAACTACTGTTTTATCTACTTGTGTATCTGTTTATATAGGTTTGGATAGGCTTCAAAGAAGGGCCCAGAAATAGATCATCGGCAACGCATTGAAAATGCTTTCTCGATCCTTATTGATTGATAATAATGGCGTCTATAATGTAAATGCATGTTTAACAAAGCAAATGAACTGAATATAAAAGTGTGGGATTATTTACGACTAAAACTTATCAATATGCAACCAAATAATTGCGCTCTTCTGAAAGATTACCAAACACATCTGAGATATCAAACAATCGTAAACAAAATAAGAAAGCAAGGTTAGTTTTTTCCCAACTATTTATTACCCGTGAAAAAATTCATGGATATATTTGAATTTCTATGAGATTTTCTTTGGAAAGGTAGGAGCTGACGGTTTCGTCGGCAGACGTATTGAAGTTAAATCTTTGAATTTTAATAATTTCACTACTAACCATTAATCTTATACTTTTCACCTAATATATGTGACCAACTATTTCTTGCTAGTTCAACTGTTTAAAAAAATATATAACTGTCTTCTTTTTTTTTTGTTTAATTTGTTTAACTTTTCACTTATAGAACTAACGCTAAAAGGGTTAATATATTTAACCAACTCAGTTGCGTAGCAAGGATTCCCAGCTCCCGGGGGTAAAACAGCAGTATCCTAGGGGAGGGCATAATTATTAACAGGCATTGTAGGCCAGAGGAAATCGTGCGCCCCATCACACCCGCGCCTGGGGGCGACTGTCTCCTCTTGCTACGCATCTGGATAAATTCTCTCTTCTATTCCAACTATTTAATAAAAAGATATTCAATGACTGCTTTGTTGAAAGCCCTATGTAAAAAAAGAAAAGAAAAAAGACGAAAGAAGTGGGTGGTCGTTTCTTATTGAAGCCAAGTCTTTGAATTTTAATACTTTTACATACACGACAGATAGAGTTTATATGCTTTTCACCATGTTAAAACTAACTTATGTTGGAAGATGAAGACTTTTCAATACAAATAGAAAATTAAACTCAATAGATTTCTTTGAAACCTTTTTTTTAAATTTTCTTAAATATTTAAACTTTTCCAATAAGTTCAAATTCATTTGTATTGATTAATTATATATTTTAAATAATTTAACACATTACTCGCAATATATATAACCGGAAGGACATTTATGATTTCCAAAACAATTTAGCGCGATTCCAATAACTATCTTCTCAGATTGTATGACAAATGGTCAAAGCAAGTCGCAAAAAACATTTTTTAAAACGGTCAGCTAACCACGATATTGCTATTGTGGTAATAACTGTTTCTTCGTCAGTTTAAGTTGAAATAATATCTTTCTTTTCTTAAGCTAAAAGTGTTAGGGTTAACATCCATAGGCGTACGGGCCAGGTGGGCAGAGGGGGCAACTGTCCCCCAAATTCGGACACAACCGTGGGGAATATCCGGACAATTGATATTTCTGCTGCTAAGAAATGCAGAAAACAATATTTCTTTTTAAGTTGCATGTTGTGTGATTTGTACTAGTTGTGTATTATCAATTGATAAAAATACTTTTTTACTGAGAATTAGTACTTGCGTTTTTAATCTGTGTAAAATTTCGAGCAAATCAAGCCCCCTGCCTCCCTACTTGTGTTTTTAATCTGTGTAAAATCTCGGGCAAATCAGGCCGCCTGCCACCCCCACCCCTTAACCAAAGAGTTCCCATACGCCCATGTTAACATCGTTAGAAAATAGGAGGGATCGGGGAGACTTAATATAAATGTTTAATATTATGTGTGGTTTAGAAGTAGTAAACTCTTATGTATCTTTTACTAGAAGGGAGTACAAGGGACTGAATGGCCACAGATATACAGTAGATGTAAATAGAAGTAGGTTGAATATCAGAAAATTATTTTCTAGCAATAGAGTGGTGGAACTTTGGAATAGATTACCGGAATATGTAGTGCTTTTAAGAAGAGTTCTAAGAAGAATTATGGTGTTTATTACACCACCGCAAAGGTTTAAGGCCCCAGATATTGTGTAAATATGATTGTTATGATGTGTGCTTGTATATACAAATTGTATACTTTTTTTTTTCAAACTAAAAATAAATAAATACATTTTCAATAACAATGTGGCGTGATCTCAATGTGCCTCTAGCACTCTTGGGATCAACAGGATGTGTGTGTGTCAAATTTCAACTCAATTTATCCAGTATTTTTTCTTTCTATATGGTCTGGAAACAAACACACACACGCGTACGTACGCACGCACACACACATGCACATACACAGACACACAATCTTCTTTATATAAGAGATAATATATGCTTTTATTAAGCTATTTCCCCTCCTTTTGTCAGCAATGTTATATTTTTCTTTAAAAAATAGGAAAGTGTCGATGTAGGATCAAGGAATATATAAAGGGTCTATATCAGTGGTTCTCAAACTTTATTCTATAACAGCACACTAAGAAATATATTTTACTTACGCGGCACACCAACTGCAATAATCTTTGTTCTTATTAATAATGCTAAAATTATTACAATAAAATTCACAGGTTTACTAGATTCGGGCATTATTATCGATTTATCGCCTTGTTATCAACAGTCCATTGGCGTTCAATGCTCGTCTGCTAGAGCACTTACGGTGGGAAAAAACGAATGAAAAATCGATAAAATGACTAAAAGTTATCAAAATATTTTCTTTGGCATAAACCGGCTGTCCTATACTTACAAACCGTGCAAACTTTCAGTCGTAATAACAAAAAAAAAGACGAAAAAAGAAACAAACAAAATTACCCCTATTGTAAATTACTAGTAGGATTTCATCGAGTGGAGCCGGAAGACAGGTCATGACGTCAGACTTTGGCACTATATTAAAAAGGTTTTGCTGTTATGCTCTTTTCCAACTTTGATTTAAAATGCTAACCGCCGTATGTAATTATTAAAACAAAATTCATGAATAGGTAATTTATATTATTTTGTTTTGCTTGTTTCGGACCGGGTCAGCATGACGTAGTAGTTGACGTCACATATGTCTTCAAAGGTGACCTTTTGGAATGAGCCAAATCTTGGTCCAAAACGAGTCAGAAGCACCGTTTTATCTTAGGGTTACATAAGAAAAGTATTATATAAATGGACGAACCTTAGCAAAAGTGTTTATAGGGCTAATATCCTAAATGTGGTTTGATATTGGGATCTTTAGCTCTTAAAAATGGATCGAATTTTGAATGGCTACATACACATCAACGATCGTATTGAAGACATTTGAATTCCCACTTTCACAGTTATCTGACCACAACGACCTGTATTCCTCACTCATCATCATCATCATCATTGGCGGCTTAGTCTTGGGAGACCATAACCGATGCGCCCCCGGAATGTAGTATGAACATTGGGTCCAGGCATCGCCTGGTGTGGCTGTATAGTCCAATTTGAGAGTGGCAGTCTCTGTTGCAGCTGGTACATATGTACAAAGACGCTTTTGTTGCGAGGGTTACTGCAGCACGCTTCCTCTCTGCTGCAAGTCAACCACTCTTCTCAGCGTCTGCAATGACCTTGCGGATAATCATCACGATCCTCAGCCTGTATTTTCCAGCTGTCCGGAGAGATATTACAAATATTATATTTTAGGTCTCTCTTACAGACGTCGGAGTAAGGGGCGGCCGACCAACCTGGTGCCAATGGCCAGATTTCGTTTGGCAGCCTCCCACCCATCATGCGTCGAAGTGGGTCCCAGCCATCGAAGGCGGCGCTGACTGAGCAGGGGATACAAGCTTGGAATTTTAGCGCGCTGCAGGATCTCACTGTATGGGATGTGGTCCTGACAGCTGACTCCGAGGATGCGCTTGAGGTATCGCATGTGGAAGGTATTGCGGCGGCGCTCTTGCCTCATATAGGTAGTCCAGGACTCACTACCATAGAGCAGGATGCTGAGAACACAGACCTGGTAGACTGTGATCTTGGTGTGCTCTGTCAATGCCCTGTTCTCCCACACTCTTTTGGTCAGTCTGGACATGATGGTGTTCGACTTCCCAAGCCGTCTGTCAAGTTCGACGTCAAGAGAGAGGCTGTCGCAGATTGTCGACCCCAAGTACGTAAAACCGTTGACAGCTTCCAGTATGACATCGTTAATTGTAACGTGCCAGACTATGTTATTACTATTTCATTACATCCATTAATATACGGAAATTGCAATTTACAAGTAATGTTAGTACAAAAAAACATTACTATGCATTCTGTATTATCTGGTACGGTTTGAGGTTTATGGGGTGTGACACTATGGGTTACTGCACTTGGTGACACCAGCCCAAGCGACGCCACTCTGAGAGAAATTTTATCAGGGGGTATAAAGTTTCTTTCGGGCCCCCCTCCTTTCTCCATTAGTTATCCTGTTTTTATCAACTACAGTTTTATGCGATGAAGTGTAAGGCCCAAAAGGGGTATGGAAGATGAGAGAGGGGTGGAATGGAGCGCTCTGTTGATTTTCTGCATTTGATGCCTTATGCTCCAATACTCCCTCCATGATAGATATGAATAAAATAAAATAAGATCAAATAGAACAGTGGTTCCCAAACCTTTTCGTATCACGGCGCACTTGATGTATAAGGATTTTTCACGGCGCGCTAAGTAAAAAAACAAACTGAACAACTTCATTTGTGTACCTGTGGTTAGGCTAGTTAGTGAAAAATCTTTTTTTTTAAAACGGTCAAGTTTCGTTTAAGCAAACGTGAGTGAAAACATATTAAAAAATAGTTCTATTTATTTATTTTTATTTACAATATAATTGTCCAGTTTAACCGATATTTACTTTGTAAATTGAACATTGGGAGTCGTTAAGACAGACACAAAGTAAGATTCTAGTTTTACATTATACATACACAATAAATCGATCACCAACTTTAGAGCCAATTCTCTCATTTCCCATCATAAAAAATTACTTTTTCTCAAAAACGAAACTGATTGTTGTATATCCAACTTGGTCCGCGGGGGAGGGGGAATCCTGAACTTGGAGAAAAAGGAAGACTCGAAACTTGGTTTATAAAAATATGATGATATATATTTATTTGCATCAAATACATTGTGCCGTGGCAGAGAATGAAGAGTGGGAGAGAGAGGATGAGAGCCGACAGACTGTTCCCAACAGGCCCCGTGCTCCCAAGCCCAGCTGCTCTCTGCCTCCGGAGGGCGTTTCTCTGCATTTCCGAGGGCTTCTGTGTCGCTTTTATCGGGTTCGAACGCACACACTGATGTTCCAGCCACCACCTGCAAGTTCAGTCGATATCCTGTTTATAACTTTCAACAGCTGTGGGGGTCAAATATGTGACCTCCGCCCACGGCTGCCTAAATATCCAACAAGATACAGTCAAAGCAGTCCAAACTACAGGAAAAGTATTTTTTCATAGATTCTTTATTTATGTTTGCTTAACCAAATTTTAACCAAAATAACAAATCTTGTAATTTAAATTCATAAAATCGTTATAAATTTATTTATTCTTTTAATAATCATGATTACTAGTGGGATGGATGAGCCTGTTCTTCACCACACAGTTTTTCAAACTGGTGACAACCACCCTCATTTGCTGTTTCACGTCAATTTGTGCACGATACTTATTTTCTATCACAGCTACAGCCGAAAACCTAGCTTCGCAGAGATAATTCGTTGCAAATGGAATTAGGATTCGTTTAGTTTAGCAGAGGATATTCATCTTTCACTGATATCCAAAACTCAGTTAATTCCATGTTGGCAAATTTAGTCTACAATGTATTGTCGCAAGACAGCTCAATGAGATATTCTTTCTCTGCAGACGTAAAGTCAGATGGAGATTGGGCCCTGAATGGGTCTTGAATCCATGAGAATTTCTTCGTATTATATTCTTGAAAATATTTTTGAAACCAGTTGCTAAGCTAAGATAGGTGTTCTTCAAAAACAAATTTTATATCCTGAGTGAAATCAACAACATTGGATGTCACAAACATTTGCAACAATGGGAAACACTCTTTGCCACCGTCTTCATTCATTTTTCTTTTCCATGATAATATTTTTTTCCTGAAGGCTGAAATCTTCTCTACCAATTTCAAAATGTGCATGTTGCGTCCTTGTAGGGAGAGATTTAACACATTCAACTTTTTAAAGATATCAGACAAATACGCCAATTTGGTTAAACAATCTGTATCCAGGAAGTATTTGGCGTACTCGTGTCCCTCGTTTTCAAGATATGCCCAAATTTCCTGCCGTAATTCGAACGTACGAGACAGTATACTTCCACAAGATGTCCATCGCGAGTAGTATTACAAAGATGTGTGTTCGGCTCCCATATTTTCGCATAAGACTTTGGAAAGTCGTGCCTATAATAGCCGACTTTTTATATAGTTGACCGTTTTCACTACACATTCCAGGACCAGGTTCACTGGAGGACTTTGAAGTGCTTCTCTTTGAATTATCAATGGGTCCACAGTGCATCAGGAGCTTTGCTTCGAATGAGTGCTTGGAACCCTCAATAAGCACCGGACATAGAAAGACCACCATCTGCACCACCAACGCATTTCGTCCACTCTAGATTATTTTCATTGATAAATGTGTCTAGTATCTCGAATAAATGTTGAGTCTTTGTACCTGCAGTTATACTTTTGCAAAATAGTAAATCTTCTATAATTTTATCAGCATCAGCGAATCGTACATAAGAGATGTGATTGGCATCCTTATTACTGGCCTCGTCTAGCTGCAACCCAAATTCCTTCCCTTTCATTTTTTCAGTCAATTGTTCATTCAGGTCCTCTGCCATGTGCTGGATTCTGCGGCAAATCGTATTAGTCCGGGTGCTAGCAGGGCCTATCGAGCACCCCCCCCCCATGATCCTACATTTAGGTTACCAACACGTTTCTTAGTGTGTCCTCTTTCAGAAAAAAGATGTTGCCAAGAAAAAAATTGGGAAGAACTACCTCATTTGCACAAAACAAAATGGCCGAAAAAAACAGAATTTCATATCTCGTCTCCCAGTTAACATATCTGAGTACTTTAAAAGGCTAAATCATGGTTTTCAGACATGAGCCGGAAAAGCGACATTTTTCAAGGAAATTTCAATTAGACAGCCAAAATTATATGGATTGTGGAATTAGTTCTTGGTGCTGGTATAAAAATATATATATTGTTAGAAAGTGAATTATATCAGCTTTCGGACGGTGTATCTTGTCAATTTGTATCTTTTTGGCTTAAAAAATCACAGCCCGAAACGGGAAGCTAGGTGTTGAGCATTTTACGAGAAAACTTCAAGTACGCAGTCCTAAGTCTATGGATTATGGCATTAATTCTCGATGGAGGTATATACATATATATACCTTTAGAATGGGAATTCTATCTACTTTCGAACGGTGTACGTTCACAATTTGTATCTGCTTGGCCTAAAATGTTACAGATCTAAACGTGAAACTAGGTGTTGAGCATTTTACGAGACAGCTTCAAGTATATGTATGTATATATCTCCTTCATGAATTAAATCCACAATTTGGCCTATAAATTATACTTGAAATTTCCTTGTAAAATCCTGAAATACCTATAAATTAATTGTTTTATGGTAAAATAAAGTATATTTTTGAATTCCTCATGTCTGAAAACCATGATTTAGCCTTTTAAAGTACTCGGATATGTCAAGTGGGAGACGAGAATTAAAATTCTGTTTTTGTTTGGTGTGTGCTGACACCCATTTTGTTTTATGCATCCTAAGGAACATTTTGGTACCCTATTCACTGCTTCCCCCAGTCTACACCTTTTACATCTGATGGAGTCACCCGGTACGCTAGTGCACCTCTTGCTTTCTTTTAAGCTCTTTTCAAGATTCTCATCCCACTTTCTTGGTACCTTAAATGTAGAATCATAGGGGTGGGGGTGCACGGTAACCCCTGCTGGCCCCCGGACTGTGTTAGGGCACCTAAGAAAGTAGTTTCTCGGCAGATTCACTAATCATAATATTTACCATATCAACAGATGGTAGAATCACATCTTCTGCTATGGTATGAGGCTTTTAGCCTTTTGAACACTGTATACCACCTTATAGAATTCTAGCAAACCATTGCTTGGCATTGACGCATGCTTAGAAAAAGTACTTTTCTGTTGTTGTAAATCTTGTAACTTTCACTAAAATAGTCACGAAGTTTACCAAACATGTTGCGTTTTAATTTACTTGGAAGCATGCACTCTAGTGCCAAACTGTCAAACATAATAGACACTGCGGTCTCTCTACATTGTTGATATCTGCAGAGGTGAATCCCAAGTCCAAATAACTATCATCATATTTACGATATTCCCGCCTCTTCCCATGTCCACCTCTGGTTTGTGTTGTATCATCACTTTCACAACTTATTATTAAAATTATTTTTTTATCAAAATACTTTAACTTAATATCTTGATTACACCACCATTCAGTAGATTGAATCATCAATGGGGCCGCAAGGAATCTGCAGTTGATGTTGAACACAATTTGGAACAATCCAGAATGTAAACCATGTCTATAGAGCGCAAACTAGTGTTGAAAGTGTGCAGTTCAAGGCTAGATGTGTTGATCAGGATATGGAACACGTGGCTTTTCTATCGGATTCATGCAAGAACATTTCGTGACGAAGTTGATGTTGCTTGTTTCATAACGTGAGAGGAAATGAATTTGATGAAACATTTTTTTCTATTTAACAAACATTTTTGGATACATAATATGAAGACAAAAATGTTTCTGTATGTTACTCAACTGACCCTTTAGCGCGTGCCGGCCACAGACTGGCTAACATTTTTTTTAAATTAATTTTTTTTTCATACTACCATTGATGTTTTTAATTTTTTATGTGACAATTGCATATTTTAAGTCTTTGGGCGCTCTTTTTCAGGCCAAGGCAAGGTTGCCGAATTAAAACCTGACTGTGAAGCTAAACAATACATGAAAAGCCAAAAAAAGCCAAACATATTTAAATATAGTTCTGATCCTTATTTTACAAAGTGTTTCGAATATCCCGCGGCGCCCCTGGGAGCTAATCGCGGCGAACGCTTTGAAAACCTCTGAGATAGAAGAAAGCACATTTGAACATCTTTTTGTTTATATATTGTGTATAGTTTTGAGAAGGGTCATTAACATCCAAACAGCTTTTCGAACGATTGAAGAAACAAGCGCCGTTCGATCCCCTCACGGCGCTTGTTCCTGTATTTACATTTACGATTTAGGCCGCTCGTTTAGCAGTCGTTTACACCGGCGCCGAGAAAATATAGGTTCCCAACTAATTAAATGTCTTTATAATTATCTTATGCTACAATACAAATAAGGAGAAAGATTCACATTGAAGCATCCTTTTATATTGCAATGCAGATCAAAAGGCATAACTATTAGTAACAAAAAACAGTGATGGACAGTGGTGGGATTCAACATTTTTAGGAACCTGCTCTCTCTTTACATCACTAAATTCTTCGTCCATGGAATTAGGTACCGGTTCTTTCTTTCTCTCGGACCCACGAACACTACCGGGCAGAACCACAAAGGTCCACGCGCCCCCTCGGACAGGCCCGCGTTGACACTCCTAAAACCTAAATGAAAGCATAAAAAAAATACTTGCGGAATGTTTTTACAATCTTCAAAAGGGAAGTAACCGAATACTTTGAAGCCGTACTTCCCGAATGTCGGAAAGTAAGGGTCCAGTTTAGCATTATAGTTACGACCCCCCCCCCCCATCAAACCTAAAAGAATCAACCTTTTGCAAAACTGATAAATTTCCTCAGGAAACGAAGGTCATATGAATTGAAAACACAATAAATTACTTGCGAAAATGATTTTAACCATTTTTTCTTTTTAGAGGTGGTCCATTTCCTTAAGTACTATCAAATATGTAACTAATTAGCATAGTACCTGTCAAACATGACGGGTTTATTTACTCATAGATCGGTATTTTGGCCTAGATTCAGAGTATGTGTGCTCTCTGCCTCGGATCAAAGTGTCGCTCCCCGGCACTTTTGCCAATTATCAAAGTGTTGTATCTGTGCGTTCTGTCTAGGATCGAAATGTCGCTCCCAGCACTTTTGTCTAGGATCAGAATGTAGTATCTGTGAGTGTACGCTCATTGAAAAACGTTACACACACACAAACACATACACATACACATTGATTTATCTAATTTTCTAACACAGTTTTGGGAGTCAGGACAAAAAAAAAACAAACAAACATCACACACACAGCTGAACTTGGGAATGCTTTGGGTAGATGAACACCGTTTATTCGGACAGCGATTCTAGTGGCTGGCTCCGGCGAAACAGCCAAGAGACCAAGTATACCGAAATTTATAGTTAATCACCGGACATAGGGTTGGGGAAGGGATGCTCACAGCTGAAATTTATCATCACATACCATATCCTGTTTACGCGTTAGCTGCCCCTCTTGCAACGAAAACATGGAGTTGTCAAGTTCTCAAATCTTGTTTTCCTGTCCACCCTGGCTTGGAATCACGAATTAATCAGGTTTCCATCTCACATTTCTTGACTCGAATTTGGGAAAGCCAAGTCACGAGTAATTCTATTCCTACGAACTTACCGAGTGGACAAAAGGACCATTGTTTTTGGACATACTGCTGTTTTCTAATTAACTCAACTAATCAATTTCAACATCACTAAGTCTCCTGTTTGTCTTACAAAGTTACAGTTTACGACCCTTCTCGTGATTTGAATTCTAATTTTAGAACATCGTGTTTTGGGAAATATATTCTTTTAGCACTTAAACTTATTTTCTGTTTCTACTTTCGTAACGCCAATACTAGTGTATTTTTAAGTTTTTCTAAAATCTACATCTTGCTAATGAGGCCTAGCAGGGAGGGGAAGGGGTCATTGCTAGTATTACAAGCGGTTCTTTCTGACCACACCAGAGATGTCACGCCTCTCAACAAACCACAAGAACACCATGAGGTACAACCAAGTGCTGTCAAGAAAGAGCATGACGCTGTCAACAAGACCAAGGCAGCCATACTGAGTCACGGTAATTCCTTTGATACACAACTTACTGACACAATCAGAAAGAAGCAGAACAACGCCATGTTCTTGTCAGGAAACAAGAAGCAAACTATTACGGTCCGCGACCAATCGGTGGATCTGAAAGAAACAAAATAACTCTATGGTCGGTTTATGGTTCTAGCTAGATCACACCGGGACATCAATCAGAAAAATCCAGTCGGTAGCTACGAGTTTTCTCTGACTCCCAGGGCATTGTTTTTCCCAGATCGATCCCTTCTTCCATGTACTGACAAGTCGAAGCTCATACATTGCCTGGAAAAACTGGAGAAAACTAATGAAACCCATCAAAATGCACAATCCCCAGCATCCGAGGATCATGGTGATGAAGCAAAACCTCTTCAGCAGCACACTCTGAGAGGACAATAATTGCCATTGTCGATGGAATAGTGCTTGTCCAACAAATGGCAAAGACACCTTCAGCTCAGATACAGATGTCTTGATTCAGGCTGTTGCACACTATGAAAAGCTCTACAGACACACTGCGATGTATATGATATCAGGTATTTTGGAGACTGAGTCAATCTGGATTGCACTGGGACGAGACAAGGCAGCACCGTTACCGGTATTCCACGCATCCACTGGAGCAGACAATGTTGAAAGATTCTTTGGAGTAGGCAAAACCAAATGGTTTCAACAATACATGAAAGTTGACAGAAACATCAGTGTAAGACAGAGTAAGGCGACCTAGCACAGGGTGTGAAGGATGCATTGGCCAACTTTATATGTTCGATGTACTGCCCAACGGGCACCCATATAACAAATATTCCTGACCTACGGTGGCATTTGTTTTGCAAACATCCGGCAGAAAGCAGCAAGTTTCCTCCTACAGTTGGTGCCCTTGAGGAGCGTACAGAGTAGGATGTGGTTCCAATCCACAGTGATGTGGCAACGTCTTTTCGACCCACAAACATGGCTATTATCAGAGTGAAAAAGAATCAGAATGAACATTGTGAGATACTACCTATCACCACAAAAGTTCCACCTGCCACACAGGCAGTTGGTCAGGTGTCAGTGTAAAACCCATTGCACAATCCAGAGGTTTTCAATGTCAGGAGACACAACTTGGCTTGCACACCCCTAGGATCCTATGTGTAGGGTACCAAATGTTCCTTCACATTTCTGGCTGTAACTTTTTAAACCCAACAGATACAAATTGTGATACATATACCGTTGGAAAGTGATAGAATTCTCTTTCTAACCATATATATATATATATATAT
>VCCN01006703.1:74710-86615 GCA_006491835.1 Architeuthis dux | reverse complement strand
AGCAGTCGAATGCGTGGGCGTGTATGTATCTCTTTATTTCCGATGGTCGAATGTCTGCTAGCGATAAATTTAATAAGAAAAGGGCGGGGGGATATGTAAGATTGTATATCTGAATTTAAGTCAAGGGTTAAGCGTATATTATATATTTGTCATTCTGGTGTTAATATTCTAATATAATAAAAGACATTTTATAGGTGAAAGTTAAATGTAATTCAGAGTTAAAAATGAAATTGTTTCTATTGAATATAGTGTGTAGTTTATGTGTTTGGGGAAAATATTTGTCTATCAGTCTAAGGAATCTTTTCCCTATATTCGTTTATGTATTTTTATGATATGGTGGGTTAAACCATATTATGTTTCTTTTTCTATTCTTTGTATTGTTTCTGTTGGTTTTGGGCGTGTATGTTATTTCTGTTTTAAAGCCGCTGTTTTTTTAGGGCTGTATTGTAGTTTTATATTATTGAATATTGATATATTTGCTGAATTGTTAGATATTCGTTTACTTATTATGTTTGGTATTTCTTTTATTATATTAGGTGGATGGTTAGATGCTGTGTTAATAAAAAGAGGCGTGTTGTTATCTTATTAGCATACGGTTTGTACGTATTGGTATTAAGATCTCCCATGATTAAGTTTTTAGGGAGGGGGTTTCAATGTGCAATGTAAGTTTATGCTAAATTGATCACTGGTTTGTGTCCGCTTGTTTTTGGAAAATTCAGACTTTTTTGTTCAAAAAACAAAACAAAGGTTTTTTCTAGACATAATAATGTTGAAATTTTCAGTCCTCTAGCTTCATTGGTGAGGCCTGTACGCGTGATACATACACAGTCAGCCAATATTCGCTGGTATTATGACTAGGGGACTATCTACCGATGCGGTCAGTTAAGAGTTGCAGTTAGTCGTAGTCCTCCAAATCCCCTTGCAAACCATTTGTATTATAGACCTATGATACATATGATGTTTCTTTTGAAATTTATCTTCATCTGCAAGCGGAAAGAATAGTCTTTAAAGGCATTACCGCAATTTCCCGTAAAGAAAACAAAAATCCACCAACCAGGGCCAGCCAAGAATCGGACTTTGGAAACTCAGACTCCGTGGTGAGTGCTAAATCCAGGAGTTAATCGTGAATTTCCAAGTGGAAGGTTTATGGGCATCAGCCAATCAATATCTGAAGATGTTGTTCTTAGAATTGTGCGAGAGCGCCCAAAGGTGAGGTGACACGATGGATTCGGATTTTGCCCAAAGCGTCAGGGAACCGTGTAAGATGATATCGAGGAAATCCATGTAGTCATAGCAACCAAACATCCGTTGTTGGCTCGTTTAACCTACCTCCATTTTCATTAACTTAAAATCACTTGAATGCAGATTCTGGAACAAAACCACGTGGAAGTGGTGGATAATCTTGTTAATCCTAATTCCGATTCTCTTGTTCTCTCCGAGTTCGGTTGTGAAGAAACCAACCAAAGTCTACGAATTTCTTAGATAAAGCATTGTCATTATAATTAAGTTTAAACTAATTTTTCATTCAGCTTAGTAGCTCCGCCAACGAAGTTGGAGAGGTATATGTATTCGGTCGCGTTCATCTGTCTTTCCCTCTGTCCACACGATATCTCCGAAAGTACACAATGAATTTCAATTAAATTTTGTGGAAGGGTGGGCAATGGGGGTAAGAAAAAGGTGGTTAAATTTGAGGGCGGATCCAGGAGACTTTTTGATTGATAGATTTTTTCCGCTTTTCTTCATACATTTATGTATATGCTCATGACTTTTCTCCAAGAGTTCTCAATGAATTCCAATGAAATGTTGTGGAAGGGTGGACAATAGGCTATGGAAGAAGTGATTAAATTTCGGGGCGGATCCATGCACAATTATTTCCCCTGACAATAGCGTTGGCAGAAGTATGCGCTCTCGCTAGTTTTGTCGCTTAAACAACACCTAGTAGTAATTAATAAAATAAAAATAGTTTTTTTCTGTTTGTATGTAGGTATGTATGTGTGCATATTACCGTAACCCAGAAAAAACGACACATGATAGGCAGTTTTTTAGCGCTATACCCTCCAAATCCTCTAACTTGAAAAATAAAACAAATCCAGGTGATTTTCAAATGTTACATTATATTTTAGGATGGGGTTCAATTTACGATATAAATATAATGCAGAATTAGACCCTTATTTTGTGTTCACTGGGGATGACGTCGAAATGGAACATTCTGACTTCATTAGAGAATTGTATGACATAATCAGAGAATATTTTGTTTTGATAACTTTTGGAAGTTAGATTTTGTACCTGACTTCATATTCTGATAACACTTTTATTTTGAGAGTTGGGGGTCAAAAAGTGGGTGGAACATTTTTTCTTTAAGGGTCAAAAGTGAGGATAATTGTTTTCCCTTTTAGGGGTCAAAGGTGGGGGTAAATATTTTAATACTTTGTAGTAGACATGATAGTTTTAAGTTGTCTGAATTTCTTTTTTTTTCCTAACCGTATCAAAATCTAACTTCTTTCACGCGCTACCGAGTAAAAAACTTTTATTATAGTCATCATCATTGTTATTTATTTCCGCCACGTTATCGGCTGCAACTGCTTGCTGTACTAAGACTTAAGAACTCAACAGTTTGATTGTATATTGGTTTATTCGTGTTGTATATCCCTTTACACTGTTCTGTCGTCATGGGTTGTCTCGTCGTTGGTTTGCTCACTTGCGGGAGGAAATGCTGAACTTGGATAGAAAGAAAGGATGACTCGAAAAACTGGTTGTAAAAATATGAGACATTTTTATTTCATAACATACACTTCGTCGGCCGGAGAGTGAAGAGTGAGAGAGAGATGATGGGCGCCGAGAGACCGCTCCCAACAGGGGAACTTGGTCTTATTCCTTCCCAGCCCTAAGCGGTCTGCCTCCTGGCTGCTTGGGTCTCTGTCCTCTATTCGGGTCTGCTCTCTGAGCTCCTTCGTCTCGGCTCTGAGCCTCATGGATTTCGAACGCCCACGCTTGTGTTATTTCCGGTTTCCCCATCCTGTTTTTGGACAGCTACGCATATGCTAAGGTGACCTGGTCACTTCCATTTCCGCACAGGTGTTGACCTCGAAATAACCTTTTCGTGGTAGTATATCATAGCATTCCTCCTCTCCGCAATTTTCAAAATATACACCCGTGGATATTTTCCCAGCATCTCTCTCTCTCTCCCTCTCTGACTCTCCACAAGAGAATAAACAAAAACACACAAAAAAACAACAGTCCTCATCCATGATCAATTTGACACAAAAATAAAATTGGGTTCGAAAAAAGATTGGTTAAACAAAAATCGGTACATTAGTTCTTTTCAACTTCAACAGGTTTATCCTTTTTTTCTTCTTTTATCACTTTCTTACATCCTAAACTTATTCTTCAACCATTATTTCTTCCACAACTTAAATATATGTGTAATTTTGCTACTACAAAGCGCAAGACCCCTCTCTGTGCTCTTCCATGATCTATATCCTCACAGGGCTATCCTCTTGCCATAAAATCCCATGTTATTCCTTTTAGGCTCTCCAAGCCTCAACATCAAATAACATCTTATGTCCACAGACAGGTAGTTCTACTAGAATCTACAAGTGATTTCGCTCCTCACATTTTTTGGGCTCTCTCGAACTTCGTGTCGGCGCATGACTTTAATTCATAAGCGAGATTGCGCTCTCAGTATTTGACTGAACGCCGGAAACTTTTCAAAAATTTCACTAAAAATATTAGCACAGAAAAAAAATCTTGCCCCTGCCGCAAACAAACACATCATATCACACACTAATTGCATTACTTTAATAGTTTAATTTTCTCAGGATTTTATTTTATTTCTCTTAACATTATTTTCTACAATTTTATTTTTAATTCAACTCATCTCCTCATACCATCTTTCAATATTCACATATAACTCCGATATGTATATATCTATATATTTTTAAATCACCTTTAATTTAGAAACTCTCACCTCTGAAATGCAAACAGCAAAAGTTCCCAACTAATGCTCAATTAATTCCCCATATCCCAAACCAGAGTCCTTTCTTTTCACGTTAATGGTTCTGCCTAATTTCACAAGACATCCCGGCCCCCAAACGAATTTCGTCATCATTTTATGTTCAGACTCCTTAGACAAAATTATCCCAAACAATCGATTTCCCATTTCTTCACGCTAAAAAGGGACATCCTAATCCTCAGCGAATTTCAATTATTGCCTTCATGGACCGGTACTTGAATAATCAAAGAGAGAAATGCTCTCCTAGGTCTATGATCTAATACCAGAATAAAACTTATTTGCACCCTTGAATATGTAAACTTGAGCGCCAAGGGCAAACTGCATTGCAAAACCAGATTAATTCTTACGGTGAAAATCCATATAGTAATCTAACTTCATTCATAAAAACGTTACTCTAGACAAGTGGCCCCTCAGGTCAATGTCGTCGCAACATTGTTTAGTATCACTGACATTCAAATTCATAACAATCTGGAATTCCCATGCTCACACACTAAGGGCCTAATACAGCCTCAAATATACGTATGTTACACACACACACACACACAAAGTACAATTTACGTTATAACTATGGTGATAAATCAAATCTTTTTCTTTTCTTTTTTCAATTTTCTTTTTTCAATTTAAGGACGGAGACTTCTTCTCCCTCTCTCTATTCTTTCATATCAATTTTCGAAATCTATATTCCACTCACTCGTCTTGTGCATCAGCTGTCCTGTATTTATAATCTAATAAATTAATTTCATTTGCTTTCTGCTAAGTCTAAAAAAAGGATATCATCTCACGTTTTCATATCTATACATAAAATTAAGAATTCACAGAAGCCTGTAGTAGTTTTATACATTCATCAGCAAAAATTGTACATCCAACAATATTTTACAGTACAAAATGACAATTATAACTGTCACAAAAAAAAACAGTTTGTAAAACACAATACCATTGAATTAAAAAAATGGTACAATTATCCCCCCCCCAAAAAATAGACAATTCCGAAAATTACAAGGTCTCATTGAAAAACATAACAGAGGCATTCCTCTTCAACATAATGATACAATGGAAAATGAACAAAATACATCCGCATGAATTCATCTCTTAAATTCTGGCACTTAGATCTGCCCATATTTTTACTACCTCCGTTAACTGAATGTGGGCGCGGATACTTCACATTTGATCGCTTCAAACCAATATCCGTCGACGCCCCTACAAACGACTCCTTCCAGGTGCAGAGAAATTTCTCCAGTCGGTAACCGCAGCAAAACACCATTGAGTCCTGGTGCCATGATTATTTTCATCAAATTACGGCCAGCATTCGATATGCTGAGCCCAAACAAAGGCACCAATAAGAAAAAAACATTTTTCAAAAAAACAATCTGTATACCTTGTCCTTTTCTCTTAGGGATCTCTTCCGCTGATAATGAAATGGTAAAAACCTCATTGTTACAAGGCTAAACTATTTGTTATAAAAAAGTCGCTGTCTAAAGCGAGAAAGCCCGAAAAATACAACAGAAAAGAATGTTCATCATCATCTTTCCACATTTCATTTTAACTTTAACCTATTTGTTTTCAACATTCCTATAATTAGTAAGCTCGCCTTATTAAATTTCAAGACACTATGTAAAAAAAAATGGAAATCGAAAGTCGAACAGGGTTTAAAAGAGGAAGCACAGCCATACTTTGTCTGTCTGCTTGATCTCTGTTTGACAACTCAAAATTCAACAATATTCTGGATGTGAACTTTGACCCACAAAGAACAATAGATTTTGCAGCAAAGATTCATAGAACGTCGCTACGAATAAATTCAAACAAAAATGACAACAAAAGTATATTAACATGTTAATATATTTTCAACAATCCTAATCATTTTTTTAACCATATAACAGCTTTTACCTAGCACAAAACCAGCATGAAATGCATCCAAACAGAGCGGACATTTACAAAAATCGAAAATAAAAAAGCAATAAAATAAATGTTCATGTTGTTAAAAATGTCTCTTTTATCTCTTCCTCCATTTTTTTTATCATCGGCCAGCAGTCATTTCTTCCCTTGTTTGTTCCCCTCTTTCTTTCTGTGTGAGTTTCTATTATCTTTGTTGTTTCATATTGTGTAAGCAGTTATGCCTTTCGGTTTTCTTTTCTTCGTTTTTTTCTCATTACTTTTAGAAAAATTATTTTTTTTAATCTTTCATTTATACCCTGGTGTCTGGTGATTCGTTCCTTTTCTTCCGCTTCTCTCACATCATGTGTCCGTGGCATATTTCTCTGGATGTTACTGGATGTTTAGTGGTTAGTTCTGTTGTTTTTTTCCGGTTCCACAGGTTGTTTCAAAATACGTCTTGTTGGCGTATCAGGTCACCAAAGCACCAAATCGATATATGTTGGATAGTGGGGTGAATGTGCCATGAGATGTCTCGTCGTGGGTTTGCTCACTTGCGGGAGGAAATGCTGAACTCGAATAGAAAGGAAGGATGACTCGAAAAACTGGTTGTAAACATATGAGATATCTTTTATTTCATAACATACCCTTCGTCGGCCGGAAAGTGAAGAGTGAGAGAGAGATGATGGGTGCCGAAAGACCGTTCACAACAGGGGAACTTTGTCTTGTGCCTTCCCAGCCCTATGCGGTCTGCCTCCTGTCTGTTTGGGTCTCTGTTCTCTATTCGGGTCTGCTCTCTGAGCTCCCTCGTCTCGGCTCTGAGCTTTATGGATTTCGAACGCCCACGCTTGTGTCTTTCCGGTTTCCACATCCTGTTTTTTGGGAAGCTACGCATATGCTAAGGTGACCGGGTCACTTCCGTTTCCGCACAGGTTTTGACCTCGAAATAACCTTTTTGTGGTAGTATATCATAACATTCGTACTAATGTTGTCCACGTAGCAGGAATACAAGGGTGAGACCAGCCGCTTCCTAAAAACTTGAGGAACATCCGAAAGCTGTAATTCGCGTATAAGCTTTACAATCAGGAAAGGGCACACCAACCTCTATAGAATGAAATCCAAATAATAGACAAGGAACTGCATTAGACAATACGACTGTTGATTGTCAGAGTTCGAATAAATAATCGATAATAAAATAAATAATCACATTTTGATTACATCCGTTAAAAATCGTGGTTTCTTAAAAGCTTTGAAATGACGTCCGTTTTCTTTTAAAAAGTAATGTCCCTTCTCATTCAGTACCGAAGTGGCTCATTGGCCAATTGAGAGCCGAATGTGTCTCAAGGCCGACTCTTTCATTTTTAGCGCGGTCATCCTTCTATCATGAAAGAGGATGACCAACACTATTTGGTCACCACCCTTTTGACGTCAGCGTCGAAGTTACCTCGCGATACTTCGATCATGAAATAGTCAAATGATGTGACATCATCGTCACACCGTACCTGCGACTGGGTGCATCATTTACAATGGGTGATCAAAAAGTTCGTGAAACCGTTGAATTTTGAGCGTCCAAATAGTTTAAGTAAGCCGAGGCTTGATTCTTTTTTCAGTTCGTATGGGCTATTTTACAAAGATACAATCCATTACTGGACACATTTCAAGAGCAGTAAAGGTTTTGAAGAGGAAATAGGTTGTTATACATGAATTGTCATTTTTTTCTTTTCACATCATAATGCTAAAAGTGAACGATTTACTAATGTAATTGCATATTTTTCCCAGATTCAATGTAAATAGAGATATGATTAGTTATTATTGGAGGTTTCTGAGCCCTTAACAACAATGGTATCTACTCAAGAAGTTATTTTCAAGTACGATTTCAAATTAGGACATAATGCTGCTCATGCTGCTATTAATGTCAGCACAACATTTTGAGTGAACACTACTACTGTACGAACTGTTCGACATTGGTTCAATAGGTTTAGGTCTGGAAATATGAATAACAATAATAATCCTCGAGGGAGACCCAAACCTGTTCTTAATCCTGAAGACTTATCGACAACTGTGGCCAACGACGGTTCGAGCACTTTCTGGAGACTTTAGGACTTCAACAGCGACCATATCAGATCATCTCAAGGCAAAAGGAAAGGTTTAAAATTTGGGAAAATGGGTCCCACATAAACTGAGTGCAATGTTCCGTGACAGTTCCCGATCCCACCCCTTTCAGCTGACTGTGTCTAAGATTAGAGAATTGGGATATGAAGTCTTGCAGCATCCTCCATATTCACCTAACATTTCTCCTACAGATTATCATCTTTTCAAGCATTCTGAGCTTCATATTCGTAATAAAAGGTTAAATAATAGGGAAGCCATTATTCACGCTTTTACTGAATTTGTGACCACTAGACCTAAAGAACAGTATAGAAATGGCATATTATCATTAGGGGATAGTTTGGAAAGGCTATTGTTTCATATGGGTCATATTTTGATTAAATATTGACCGTTTTCGTTATTTATATCATCCTTCATCTTACTATTAAAAAAACGACATTTCATATGTAACAACCTAATAGAAGACTAAGTGAAATAAAGGTAGAAAATAATCCTACAAATCATTAGTAAAACTGTATACGAGGATGGATCAGAAAATATGTTGCTTGACACGGTTATTAGTTAAATTTGGATCTGATTTCATTCTCTATATAATGTTAGATAAGCGTTGGTTAACCCAACGCTTATCTAACATTAAAAATGCATTGAAAAAGAAGATGATTATATTGAAAAATAAATATCTGTTGCGTAAAATTAAATGCTTTTTTCATCATTAGGCTTCAGACTTATTAATGTACCTACGTAGATATTCACTCAGCTTAGCTTAGTCTGACACAAAATCACAAGGGGCACTCAGTGAAGGCATGTGAAACTAGATTGTTAACCACTAGTCCATGGTGAGGTGCACGGATATTTGCTACATATATTTAGCTTAGTACGGCTATAAGTATAAGGCACCCAGTGAGAATAGTAGTAATGGTTTTCAAGATTAGCTTGCTAACCATTGCTCTACGGCGAAGTGTAAAACTTTATAGTTTAACAGGTAATTGTTGACTGAAACAATTGTTGGATGTCTAGAATGAGGCATCATCATAATTCGGATCAATATCTTTATGTGATGCTTTCGCAAACTTCTTAATGTAAATGAATAGTTTTAAATATTTTATAGATTTACTGTTATATTATTTAATTATTCCACTATTTAAGACTGCATACAGAGATTACATCTTATGTCTTGACATATTATCATAAACTTCACGAAAGTGAAAAATTAAATTAAGTTTCTTGATTCGTCCGTTCATCTGTCCGTTCTAGCAATTCATCATTTTTACTGATTTGCATAATTTCAATGAAAATCAACTCAAGTCCGAATAAACCACCACTTAAAATATTGACTTTATAGGTAAGTTTAAAAGTAGGTATTTCTGCGCACTTTAGACACCCTATTTTAAAACGTAAATTAACATTTTAAAACGTAAATTAAAATTTTAAAACGTAAATTAAAATTTAAAAACTGTTGTTTATAAGTTTTTTTCTAGTTTTTGTTAGAAAGAATAAAGTCCAAATATGTGTCGGGAAAAAAGAGAAAAAAACTTCAACGTAGAATTGTGCTCTTAAAAGTCAATTTAAAGTTTTAAATTATAATTTCCACCATTTTGTTGACCTTTTTGGAAATTAAAAAGTCTGTAATTTAAAATTTTTAAAAAAATCAAGAATTCTTCAGATGTAATTTAAAAAATTATATATACTTAGTTTCGTCATTACTGAACAATCCTTAACCGAATAATTACGATTTTCTATTCAAAAACTACATAAAAACCTCTTTTTTTCATATGGGTGGGGGTCAAATATCTGCCAACACCTTCTTCTTACCGCCATTTTAGCACCTGTTCACAAACCAATTACCACATAAGAAGCTATTACAGAAGTCGGTATTTGTCAATAAGCAGATTGCTGACTGAGATTATGACAGCAGTTGTGTCCTCTTTGTTGACATGAAAATAGTACACCACTACGGAATAATATGTTTGGCAACAGAGTTTCAATGCTGTAGAGTTTGATCATAAGAAATACCTGATAATATCCGTTTTGATCGTGTAATGTTCCACTAGAAATAATAAAATCCTGCTATGTTTGGTTTAGAAGAAAATTAACTTTCTATTAAAATTAGATGATTAAATACTGAAATTTGCAACTTTTTACCTATAGTTTGTTTTATCAAACAACACTCAATCTGTATACATGAAAAAATATGGATTCTACAAGTGCATGAAAAACTAACTGGGGAAGGATTTCAGATTAAATCATGAATACACCTAAAAAGATGTCAAGTGATAAGAGGCTTGTTTATTTTTAAAGTCCACCCAGAAATTAAGTCAAGTGAGAAGAAGGGTCTGTTTATTTTGACCACCCAGGAAATTCCAAGGCAAAAGATAAGTTTGGGATTCCGGAAGGCCAGGGAGGGATTGTTTGGATAAAATCGGCCCAGGGTGACATTGATGCTGCCGGGAAGTCTGAGATGCTGCCGGGAAGTCTGACCAGATGTAAGATACTTCCGGCAAAATGAAAGGAAATTCTAATTGATAAAGAATTTTAAGGACCACCCTTTTTTCCACCTACGCAAAGGGGGCGTGTACCGATTGCCGTCCATTGTTTGGTCACTGGCGTAACGTGGGAATGTGCACCCCCGCCCCGGTGGGGACAGGATGAGGAATCTAACCAATAGAATTGCAAGTTATCACTCAGGAAGTGAGGGGGTGGATGTTGAATTGAGTTGTGGGGGGGATTGATTGATTGATTGATTGGACCCACTGGGTAATTAGTCCGTCCACACAATTCTCATATAAGGAGCTAGGTCTTCAGCAGAAGGGCAGATAACAGTTTCGGCAGCGGATTAGCAGACTCGGCAGACTTGGCAGAGAGGACCCTTGTCGTTTGCCGTGGTGACCGACTTGCTGGAACGAAGGGCTGGCGTTGAGGATCTGAGAGTGAGGCTGAGATTACGAATTAACCTAATATTATTAATAATCCCTTCATAGACCAGACTCTTCGCCGCTACAAACTCTTCCCTTCTGTCCCACGAATCCACCATTAACCAACCGATCCACTGACCCTAGCAAATGTATCACATTGCCTCCGGTTTGACTACAATAGTTTTTGTTCTAACTAGTATTGTGGTTCCTGTTCATAGATGTGATAGTATGTTGTGCATTGAAAATGAGGAAGAAGGGATTGCCAGTGATCAGGAATGAAGGCAAATTTTACTGAGAGAATAAGGCTATAATATGTATAATGTAAATGCATTGCTAATGATTTTACTATAGAAATGCATTCCCAAAAATGTACTACAGAAATAGATTGTAAAACAAATTACTACTGAAATGCATTGAAAATCATGGCGAAAGGGATTGTCACACTTAATTTCCAATAACATTGTTTAAAATAAAGAGAGAGACGATGAGAAGAATTATAGTATTTACCTTAAAGGAGAGTTTCTCTTCTAATCGTTCCGACATTGTGGTTCACCAACATTTCTAAAAATGGGATATTTAAAACAATGGAGCCATTATATTAATTGTTAAAGACTATCAGTCATGGTGATTTGGTAGGATTCAACCAACCCCCTCCCCTCCCAAGCGCTCCGAGATTAGTTATGAAACCCCTTAAATTTGTTTTTCAAAATAGTTGGCGCCAAAGACTCTGAAGCAGAAATCAGTTTGCTGTCAAGGCGCTGGTTCTCCGAATCACTAACTGCTCATGAAACCATCCTTCCCAGGACCCGTATCAAGCTATGGAATTGTGCTGCCAACCATTGTGAGATCGCTGTATAGGACCAAGGAGACTACTTCGAAGCAGACAACTAGGAAACTAATTGTTAGTGCAAGTAATCTTTTCGTGGTCAATTTCGCCAAAATGTTGGTTAGCACCCCGTAATATGATTATATTCCCAAAGCGCGCGCTCGTGCGCGCACACAC
>VCCN01006700.1:607683-625606 GCA_006491835.1 Architeuthis dux | reverse complement strand
ATATATGAGAGATTTGAGTTTTTTTTTGTTTTGTTTTTGTTCCTTACATCTGCCACAGGCCCTAAAGTGGCCAGTAGGGCCTATGCAAGAGATGTAGGCAGTCCGAAACCGTTGGAGGAGGGCTGGCAGCAGGGTTTTGCCTCTTCCCTTCTGCTCTTGCTCACCGTTTTGTTTCGGTGAGTGGGAGGTTACCTGGTAGACTTTGTGTCGCCATGTCTCCCTAACGTCTTCCTCTGAATGAAATAACTCGAACAACATATGCTGGCGGGAACAAGTATCTTGAGGACTTAACTTGTTGATCGGCAGTATGTTTTATTCCTGCCACACATAACTGACATATTTCGACGCACAAACTATCCCTGCTAGTTTCGGCTGTTGTACCGTATGGCCTTCTTCAGATGGCTGTCGTAAATTGGCTGGGTTTGGAATGTTGGGACGAGGGGCCTCCTTCGATGCGTTGGGGCAGAATGTCCTCATTCCGCTATCTATTTTCGGGTTAGAGAGTCCATAATCATGTTCATGACCAACATTCCAAAACCTCTCAATTTAAGACACCCACCCGAAGAAGGCCGTAGTGTGCGACGACCGAAACGCTGTGTTCAAAAGATTAACCAAGATGAGGACAAAATCCCGAAAAAACTATACATATCGATGACCCCTCATCTAAAGAATTCCGACAGAAATTAGTAGAAATTCAGTTTGAAAATCAATACAGCTTTTTCTAACTTTTCTCTCCTCCTTTCTAATTTTCAGGTGATTGTTTTTTCCTCACGGCCGTTAACAGTCTGATGGCTAATGACAAGAAAATGCTTCAAACTGTTATGCCAAAGGAACAGACCTTCAATGAAAAATATGCAGGTAAGTCTTTTCAGCAGTCTCTTTTTTTTCACCTTTCGTAACATTTAGCCAGACAATAAATATAGATAATATCTACAAATGTATGTGGAGAAAGAAACTAGTTGACGAACGAAAAGGTTCGTTAGTTAACAAGAAACCATACAGCAAACTATTATTGTACTCCCTTGATATGTGCGGTTAACAAATCCTCAATGTACACCGCATATATCAAAACCACATTATTCAAAGTTAAGAATCAATGGAAATATATAATGAATCCTAGAAAATAAAAAACAATTTAGACTAATGTATATTGTTACATTACTCAATTATCTCCCTTAGTTAAACCCTACTCAATTGCCTCCCTTAATTGATCTCTAATGTAATAAGTTAAAAAAATAATCCCAAATGTCTATTCTATGGATATAAACAAGCCCCGCTGCTGATTGTTGTATTTGTTGTCCTATTTCAAGTTGAATGAAGCCATTATTTATGGTAAATATTTCGTTCCGTAGTTTTCAAACTTTTTTGAACCGCACTAATCAAAATTTATACCGTAAATATCAAAGGATGGTGACAATAGATTTTTGCTCACTAACCAAAACCGCGTTAATCAAGACCGCACGTATCAAGGGATTACGGTATATACTATAACAATTTGGTGTAATTAGAAACCGTTCAAAATTGTCAATATTAACATAGGTTTTGTTTTTAAGTTGGTCAGGCTGGCTGGCTGGCTGGCTAAGTATGTATCGCGCGTACAGGCTGGAGCTAGAGGGCTGACAATTTAAACATTTACTCCTTATTCTGCTTAGAAAAAAAACGGTGTTTTTTGTTGCCCCCCATAGGTTTTTAGTGAAGGGTACAATTTATAATGTACGTTCATGCTAAATTGGTCCCTTAGTTTATGTCCAGTGTTCACGCATGCTTCTCGAAAATTCGGAATGCTTTAGTGATCACCGCCCGACAAAAGGCGAGAGAAGCAACTTGTTCATTGATCACCCCTTTTTCCAAGTGTGTTTAATTGATTACCCTCAACACGGCATACTGCCAAATGATGTTGGTCACGTGACAGCTTCTATTGAGTGACTAACCAGACCTGTATTAGTTTATATAATTGTTCATACGAGTCTAAGTATTTGAAGCCCTCTGATCAATATACATGATTCCTTTATGTAATTTATGCTACTCATTTTGTTATACTCTCTATTGTGATATCCGTTTTCTTGGGACCACTGAGACCGGGAAACGAGTCACATATGCTTACATCAGGGAAGTATAGGAAGTAAAGTACTGCAGTTGTGACCCAAGAATACTATCAAAGAAAATCTTACATGACCCAGCGTTACCCCGTTTACAGTATATGTGTATGTTTTCCTTAAATTGTATTATAAAAGTGCTCAAATATATAAAGAGTAGAGCGAAAATATAAATCTATGACAAAACAGTTGAAAGTGTTTCACTGTCGAAGCAGATTTTTAATTGGAAAATGTTTTATTTGAAGCAATTCAAAAATAACAAAATAAACAAGAACAGCCTGTAGAATATGTACAGCACGGTGGAGTGAAGTTATTAACTTTAGTGCTCAAAGGGTGTTTGGGAGAATTTGCATTAGAAATGATTTAGTCGAAGATACCTGGTAAATGACGGCTGCTAAACATTGATGGTCACGAAATGGGGACTTGTATTGAATCTAATCCACTTCAAACGTGCCAGATGCTTGTTTTAAGTGTTACCATATGTTGTGAAACTATACGCCTGTACCGCATCGGAAAAAGAAAGACATTAGGGAACTGGGTACTCTAAGAACACAGTGAATAAAACAAACAGAAAAAAAAATGCAGACATTTTGATAACCTTAGATTATTATATTACAGTAAACCCATGCTATAACGAACCTCGATATAACGAATTTCGGCTTTAACGAACACGTGGATCCATCCGAACTGACTTCGGATTACTGAACAAAGTTCAATAAATGAGGCGAATTTTAAACATAATTCAGTATAGGATCATAACGAACTTTCTTATTTAAGGTACGAAGTTAGATAAATGCGGTGAAGACGTGGACCGTAACGAACTGCCGTTAACTACCGAACTTACTACTTATTTACCGAACGAGGGTCAACCATCGGGTATAACGAACTTTCGGCTTTAACGACCCCACCAATTAGTCCGTTATAACAAGGGTTTACTGTACTTTAATATCTTCAATTGTTGTGTACTTTTTTTTAATTCTAAATATATTAATGAGTGATATATTATTATATTAGACTACAATTATTATTATTATTGCAATATTAGCCGTATTGAATAATTGTTTTCTTTCTCTTTCGGGGACCTTCGCCAGGAATTTTCCGATTCAACTTTTGGCAATACGGGGAATGGAAGGAAGTCGTTATCGATGATCGGCTTCCGGTGACAGAGGGTAAACTTCTTTACAGTAGAAATAGGAAGGAGCCCGACGAATTTTGGATCTGCCTCTTGGAGAAGGCTTATGCAAAGTAAGCTAAATTCTACATGATAATCATAACTAACTCCTATTTTCTTATCATCTCTCATCTTCGTTCGGTTAATGTTAAAATACAGAGAGTAAATGTATCAGCCGTGATAATAGTGCTAGAATTGCAATGATTATTGAAATTAATAGTATTGTCGTCATCGGTATTATTATTTAAATGAATATAGCAAAGCTAGTCTTAGAACATTGGGAATATTAGTTAGTGGTGATAGTATCATAATTGTCATTTTAAATGACTAACATTATTATTGAAGAAGGCCACTTTCTGTCTTGGTAGACAGTCGAACAACACTGAAGTGCACTCTCCAAGTCGCAAGTCTGGGTGAAGTGTATGGCGATCCTGGGATGCCCAGTCGACATCGTCTGGTGTAGCCCAAAGTAAGGCGGAGCGCAATATGTTTAGCATCAACTTGGCCTCAGGAGTTTCCGGAAGAACGTCAAAGGTGGCATCCGTCCATCTTAAGGAGGCTCCACTCCTTGGTTTGAAATAAGAGTTGTCCTTCTGCTAGACCAGTTGCCTTAACAAAACTAGAGACAAGTCTGTTCCGCTTTTTTATGATGAAGAGATGGGTTTATCGAAAGATTCCTCGAATAAATTAATTAAACGGGAATGGTTCTTTTATGAGAAAATAGCAATTTAACTGATAGGTGGCATAAGAGTTTTGACTGAATGATTAGGCTATGCATTTATGATTAAAGGGTTTTCTCAAAACAGTGCTGGAAACCTCTGCATCCACTTCATTTGATAGAATACGCAATCTAGCTGAAAGTTAATAAAAACTCAGAAAATACTTAGAAGACTGAATAAGGAGGCTATGAATTTATATGAATAAACAATGTTCTCTTTGTCAAAATACTGGCAAGTGTTGCATCAACCTCATATAATGGAATAGACAATTTAGCTGAGAGATGGCGTAAGGTCACAGAAAGCCATAAAAAAGTTGTGATGACTGAATAATGATGCTATGAATTTATACGAATAAAAAATGTACTCATAAAAATGCTGCAATCTTTCGTATCACCTCCATTATGATAAGCAATGTATAATTCGTTCTCTTTTCTTTTGATTATTAATCACCGCTACCCACAACACTGGTTTATTGCTGGGTTTAGGTTATTCATGTGTTCTGACATTTATAAGTATCTATGTATCCGGACTTTGCTCAGCCCTAACCGTTCACAGTAGAAACTTTAAATTCTGCACACACACTCCCCCCAGTGATTAGGGAACATGTTCTTTTTTTGTCGTTTGAAACCCCACCCAATATGTTTTGAGAGAGGCGTTCAATATGCAATGTAAGTTCATGATAAATTGGTCACTAGTTCCCGTTTGATTTTCTTTTTTTTTTTCTTTTTTTTTTTAATATTCAGACCTTTTTATTGATCACGACCCAACAGAAGTAGAGAGAAGTAACTTATTCATTGATCACTCCTTTTTTCTTCTAACTTTTTAATTGATCACCCCATCCCCACAAAAAAACACATAGCATATGGGTGGCGGTGATTCATAATTTTCCTTGGAATGCTAGTTATCATTGTCTTTTTTGTTTAATCGTAGACTCCAAGGCTCTTATGCAAATATCCACGGTGGGTTCACTGAAAATGTTCTCGTTGATTTGACTGGCGGAATCTCCGAAACAATTGAGCTGAAGAATACGGAGTATGACGCTGAGCAGCTGTTTAAAATCCTCTACAAGATGTGGGCAATGGATTCTTTGGTTTCAATGGCGATCTACGTAAGTATCTAATTACATAATACGTCATGTGATGGGCTATATTTTTTGTCTGCAAAATTTGTCAAGGGATATAATTATCGAATGCTAATTATAGAATAATCTTCCTTACTTATTTTTGTTGTATAGCGGGGTGTCCTGGACTTGGAGAGAAAGGAAACTCGAAGACTTGCTTGTAAAAATATCTGGACATATTTTTATTACACAAAATACATCTCGGCCGGATAGTGAAGAGGGAAGATAAGGAGAACCGCCAGGCTGTCTCGAGCAGGGACAGCGGTGTCGTGCCTTTCGGCTCCGCTGATGTCTATCTGTCTTCTTTGAGTGTCGAGATTTCTGTCCGCTTCCCAGGGATGGATGATTTCTTTGGGTCTGCTTTTTATAGTTTCTCTAAGGCCTACGTGGTGTCTCACGGTCCCCATTACATGTTTACAACCTGATGCAATATACCCATCTCCTAAGGTGATCGAGGTCACTTACATTTCCGCCACAGGTGTCCGGATACGTAAATCATAACATTTAGTTATTTTATTTTATTATTTATTTGCAAATGCGTGAGAAATCCGGGTTCGTTTTGGTTGAACATAAACAAGAAAATGCAGAGCAACGGGAATGTTAGGAACTGTCAACCAGAACTGCTAGCAAAACTGTCAACATAGGTTTCTTCAGTTTTTAAGTTGGTCCGGCTATCTATGTATCACGCGTACAGGCTGTACCAATGAAGCGAGCTTGATTGATTGTTTTGTTTAACGGCACATCGACACTTGCTGGGTCATTTAGTGCTGAATTCAGTATTCCCCCGTGACTAGAGACCTGAGGGGTGGGGAGAATCCCAAATCCCTGTCACTGAGACAAATACGACGAGGACCGGGATAAGCTGGTCAGTAGTCAAAAGCTTCTCAGGACGAATCCCGAGCATGCTAATGGTGATCGCCTCCCGACCAGCTGGCCAAGATATGCTGTTGCAACTTCTCCCAGATATCCGGAGATACCCGAGCATGCCACAAGGACCCCCCGAAGGGCCGTGGTTCTCTGAACTTCGAGGCCATGGCGGTTTCGCAGAACAGATACTACACTTTGATCTTAGCTACAAATGAAGCTAGACAATTTCAACAAGATTTCTTTTGGCAGCCTCCCATGCGTTGAACATGTTCCAGCCATCGAAGACGGCACTGATTCAAGCTGGGAATCTTAGCGCGCTGCGGGATCTCCTGTATGGGATGTGGTCCTGTCTGCTGACTTCGAGGATGCGCCTGTGGCATACAATGTGGAAGACTTTGAGGCGGCTCACGTAACATAACCGACATTAAGCAGCATTGAGCCTGGTCACTATCTAGGTGGGTGACCATTGGGGAATACCAGGTGTAAGCAGAACGAAGCTTCGATAGGCCTGTCAATCCGGAAGTGGGTCTCACTAATAAATGCTCGTGTGTACATAACCACACGGCACCCTCAGTGAGGGTATAAGCGGAGAACGATGACACTTACATGCATATATAAGATATATAATTAGAAACTGTCAACATAGGTTTCGTCACTTTTTAAGTGGGTTTGGCTGGTTATCTATGTATAATGAGTAGAAGCCGCACCCATGTCGATAGAGGGCTGAACGTTTAACATTTTAAACATTTACTCTTATTTTATGTCTAGATTTTGTTTTTTGAACCCCCCCCTAAATAGGTTTTTAGTGGGGTTTCAATTTGCAATGTAAGTTTATGCTAAATTGATCCCTTAGTTTGTGTCCGGCAGCGTTCACGCTTGTTTTGGGTTTTTTGTTTGTTTGTTGAAAATTCAGACTTAGTGATCACCGCCCAACAAAAGGCAGAGAAGTAACTTATTGATTGATCACCCCCCTTCTTTTTTTCACAATCTTTTAATTGATCACCCCCAACGCGGCATGCTTGCTAAAAGACGTCGGTCACGTGACGATTTCTATTGAGCGACTAACCGAACCTGTTTTATTTTCTTCTATTTCAGGCAAAGATGGACCAGGACTTTGAAAACGAGAGAGACAATGGCTTGCTTGAAGGACACGCCTACTCTGTTACAGGATTAGTCATGGTAAATTTAATCTCCAATCATTTATCACCAATGTTTCCTCTACTTTTAGTAAAAAGTTAAAGCGTCCGTCTCTTGAGAGAACTCATATTGGCTGGTGACGAGATCCCGGTTTCTTTGCATACACCAGATTAGTCATCCTTGCAAAATTCAAACCAACAAGGACTTTATTCGTACACGTTTTGATGCAAGTCAACCAAAGGAATGCCTGTGTGAGCTCCCAAGGTGTGTACTTTGAAGAGGACTAAGGCACAATTACCTGAGGTAGACTAGATACTTTCCAGACAGACCCCGTATATTATGAAGGTTGAATCTTCTGACAAGCAAATCATTAGTCATAGATGATATTGCAGCAAACCGTAATAATCTATGGAATCACAGATTTGTGTTCTAATATTCAGACCTTTACGACAGCTCCCATTGGCTGGTGACGAAGTTTCAAGTCTGGTTGAGACCAGGACTTTATTCTTATAAGTTTGTATGACCACCCCCTTGACAGGATGCAAGTCCACCGAAGGGATACTTAGATCGTAATCACACAGCTTAGTGTGCACGGTGGACTTTGTCCTAATGAAGCGTTACACTCTGGTCGTGTGTTCGCTTGCTGAAGGAGGGCACAGAAGGCTGGCGTTTTGGGGTATATTATTAGTGTTTGCGCTCAGCTGGGGGTTATCAGGTTCCGGGCTAGAATATAGGTCAACGGGCTGACCGAGGGAACAAAGACAATGCGTTCGACCAATCAGTATTTTTTTTAGGGCGCCTTGATTTAAAATCGAGTGAGGATCACACTGGGAAAATGATCAAATTCCATTTCTTTTGGTTTTCTTTGTTGTTGTTTTTTGCATTCAGTTACTACTCCTACTAGGTTTGACTACAGTTATAGTTAAAACTAAAAACGATCAGAATCAACGGTTATTTAGCTTTTAAGTTTACCCATCCACTAAAAGAACGACCAGATTTTTAAGTTTGAAATCCAAATTACTCAGAATGATAAAAACATGAGTTTGATCGTTTTTCCAGTGTGGTCTTGATATTCATTGAATCATACCGACCAGTGTATGAATCAAAGTATAATAGAAACACAATCTTCTCTCGGAAATTCAGCCAAAAATGTGAGGTTATATCTAACGAAACGTTGTGATAAAGACGGCAAAGACAAGGAAACTGGTCTGCATGCATCAATGTAAAATGTTGCCCATGAATCTTTTTTATAATAGAAATGTAATTTTTTTCTAAAGTAAACACAGCAGGATTGTATTATTTCTAGTGGAACATTACGCAATCAAAACGGATATTATCAGGTATTATTTATGACTAAACCGTACAGCACTCTGTTGCCAAAACTATATTTTTCGTAGAGGTGAACTGATTCATATTTTTTGGCAACAGTTTCAATGCTTAATATGCATCCGTGAAATTAGTATCTATGGTAAAATTTGGATCCGTGAAATTGAGATATGTGGTAAAATAAGCATCCGATAAATTTAAATCTGTGGTAAAATATGCATCCGTGAAATTGAAATATGTGGTAAAATATGCATCGGATGAATTGAAATCTGTGGTAAAATATGCATCCGTGAAATTGAAATATGTGGTAAAATACGCATCCGATAAATTTAAATCTGTGGTAAAATATGCATCCGTGAAATTGAAATCTGTGGTAAAATATGCATCCGTGAAATTGAAATATGTGGTGAAATATGCATCGGATGAATTGAAATCTGTGGTAAAATGCATCCGTGAAATTGAAATATGTGGTAAAATGCATCCGTGAAATTGAAATATGTGGTAAAATATGCATAGGATGAATTTAAATCTGTGGTAAAATATGCATCCGTGAAATTGAAATCGGTGGTAAACTGTGCATCCACGCAATGGTAAAATATGTATCAAATAAAAATGTATTCCCGAAGTAAAAAATATGCAGTAAAATAAGTATCGAACATACTTGGAATGATTATGACACTTCTAAAAATTGAAGATTATTAATGTTTGTTATTCGTGGGTTTTTTTCAGGTCGAATTTTCTAACAGGACTGAGAGACTGATCCGCCTTAGGAATCCCTGGGGAAAGCATGAATGGAACGGAGCCTGGAGTGACAAGTACGCGAAATATAATAATTATAAGATTCCGTAATCCGTTTTTGTTTACCAAAATCTTCATTTCTTTTTTCCCCCATTGATTTATAGTGTGCCTGTGCCTCCCTCAAGAATTCATTCCATAGTCTTTGGAATGTGTACTTGAAGTTTTCTTGTAAAATGCTGTAACTTTTTAATCCCAATAGTATTGAGGAAATTCTCTTTTTAAGAATATGTATATCGTCTTCATGAATTAAATCTACAACCATAGTCATGGCCTATGAAGTATACTTGCGATCTCCTTGTAAAATGCTGAAATACACTTTATGTATTAACTGATAGGTATTTTTAAATTCCTCATGACTGAAAACCATGGCCTTTTAAAGTACTCAGATATGTCAATTGGGAGGCGAGATATGAAATTCTTTTTTTCTTTTTTTTTTTGTGTGCTGGCGGCGATTTTGTTTTAGGCAAATGAGGTAGTTCATCCCAATATGTTTCTTGGGAACATCTTTTTTCTCTACACTAATTTAATTGATCCCACCCAACACGGCATGCTGCCAAAAGACGTTGGTCACGTGAGGTTTTCTATTGAGTGACTAACCACCTCTTGTATTTCTTGTTTTTCTTTCTGCCAGGTCCACGGAATGGGCCAGCTTTTCAGAACAGGATCGCAAGAAAATAGGGTTGACGATTGAAGAGGAAGGAGAATTTTGGTAAGCTTGCAATTATTTATTTATATTTTAGTATATAAACTCGTTTCACTAAGAACTTAATCATGTTTGCAGGCCGGTGAGTATTTCTAATGTGCAACATTGTCACGAATAACGTTTAATTCTAAAGATAGTTTCTATAGTTTTTGTTTACTGAAGGAAACTGCAGTGGAGAAAGATCTTGGCGTTCATATAGACAGCTCGATTAACTGCGCATACACAAAACAAAGTATAACTCAGATGCCATAGAAAGAGTTCAGAGGAGAGCCACCAAGATCATTCCGAGGTTAGGAAATATATCTTAGACTGAAAGATTAAAACAACTCAATCTAGAAACCCTTGAATACAGAAGACAATGTGTTGATCTACTAGAGGTTTATAGAATCCGGAACAACATACATAGTGGATACTGGCGTTCATTACTCAAAATGCCCCGATAAAAAAAAATGCTGACTTCATCTATTTGCAGTAAAACCAGAGGACACAGCTATAAACTAGAAATTCAGACCTCTACTGGTTTTAGAAAAAGTTTCCTCTCGGCAAGAGTAGCAAACGCATGGAACATCCTAAGTGAAAAGACTGTCACATCAGAGATTATCAATATTTAAAATCTTTATTCTGAAATCGGACATATCAAATTTAACTACTTTTCTTATTAGTTTAAACCCATCTGAAATACACTGAAGCTGGCTCAATGGCGCAATTAACTGCTGTCAAAAAAGCCTATTTCAAGTATATGTACCAACATCTTCGTGGTCATTAACATTCAAATAGACTTTCTCGGACGATTGAACTAAGTGTACGACAACAGATTCGGCTGATGTCTACTAATAGTGTAAGTGTAACAGACACAACTAATTCTACGATCCATAGAATTTGGACAGTGAACTTGAAGTGTTCTCGTAAAATGCTGAATACTTAGCTTAGAGTTTTGGAGGGAGGGCGAGGGGAAAAAACACATAGATTCGGTTTAACGTGCCGGAATAGACAAACAATGAAGAGTTTACTCCCCTAAAATCGGTGAGGGTTGTTGTTGTTATGGTAGAACAACAAAATCAACACAAGACGTGGACTGGAGTTTGGCAATAATCAAAACCCATATAATAGCTACATACGTGTTTTTATTTATTTATTTCAAAACAGCTAACGCCCTACACGAGCATAAATTAAAAACAAAACTAAACAACAAAAACAAAACTGTCGTCATTTGCTTACAACACTGGTACACTAATAAGGTGTTTATATTAATAATTAATAATAATTAATTATAACTTATAATAACTGATAATAATTATGAATAATAACTTGTAGTAATAATAACAACTTATAATAATTATAACTTATAATTTTTCAACTTGTCAAGTAACAACTTTTCTTAAATTGTTATCCAGGATGCGATTAGAAGATGTCATGACCGAGTTTGATGCCTTCAATTTCTGCCACAAAGAGAAATCGGCTTTAACAACACTTGTTACCGAACCTGACGTATGTAAAACGAACTGGTTGTGTTTTTTGTTGTGTTTTTTACTTTTATTTTTTAACTGGATTTGATTAAAGATCAAGTTCTCTAGAGAACGCGTGCATCTTCCCGCCCCCATCTCCGGATCCTATAAATAGGGTACCAAATTGTTCCTTTCGATTGTCTATGGATTGTGGAATTAGTTCTTGGTGGGGGGTGTACAATAGGGTAAAGGTTATCCGACATAATGATGCTAGGAAAAGACAATGTGGAGTCTCAGACTAAATTGCAAGAAATTATTTTAATACCTTAACGTATTTCGACTAATTAAGTCGTTTTCAAAAGGAAGTCGAAGTGTGTGTGTGTGGTTAGAGAATTCCCTCAGTCTTCTAACAATGTATCTTGTCAATTCGTATCTGTAGGGAAGGAAAGTTACAACCGTAAACGTGAAGCTAAGTATTCAGTATTCTACGAGAAAACCTCAAGTACACAGTTCACGTTTTGGGATGTAACGTTTTAAGCCCAACAGATACACAATGACCAACTATACTGTTGGGAAGCTGAGGAAATTCTCTTTCTAACGATATATGTATATACCTCCATAGACTTTGGACTGTATACTTGATATTTTCCCGTAAAATGCTGAATACCCCATCTTCACGTAACAGATACAAATTGAAAAGATACACTGATGGAATTCCCTTTCGGACGATATATATACCGTTGGAAATCTGGTGAAATTCCCTTTCTAATGGTGAGTGTGTGTGCCTGTGCCTTCCTCAAACATTAATTCCATAGTCTTTGGAATGTGTACTTGAAGTTTTCTCGTAAAATGCTGTAACCTTTTAATCCCAATAGTTTTGAGGAAATCCTCTTTCTAAGAATATGTATATCGCCTTCATGAATTAAATCTACAACCATAGTCATTGGCCTATAAAGTATACTTGTGATCTCCTTGTAAAATGCTGAAATACACTTTATATATTAATTAATAGGTATTTTTAAATTTCTCAAGACTGAAAACCATGGTTTTAGCCTTTTAAAGTCCTCAGATATGTCAATTGGGAGGCGAGATATGAAATTCTTTTTTTCTTTTTTTTGTGTGCTGGCGGCGATTTTGTTTTAGGCAAATGAGGTAGTTCATCCCAATATTTTTCTTGGGAACATCTTTTTTCCTCAAAGGGGACATCCTAAGTAACATTTTGGTTTCCTATTCCTTATATCAGTAGATTCACTCCCAAGAGAAATCTGAGATCACGTGCAGAAATAGAAAGAATCCTAGTATATCCCAGTTCATTACTCATGTTCAGTCTGTTAATTCCAGAAGCCCCATAGGTCCATGCGAATTTTAACGATTGACGAAATCCAATACAGATGCACAGAAACAAACGCAGATAGGGAATAGTGTCATTGCAACTGATTAAACATTAAAACTAATCATTTATATAATTAAATATTATTTAATATTTGTTAAGATTTGTATTTATCGCCCTTATTAGTTTGTATTTGTTTTCTCTTTTGCAAACCAATATAGTTATTTAATTACTTTTATTAATTCAAGTCTTAGTTATCATATATAGGTTCATAAAATGTCAATTCATATTATAATTATGATATATTATAATATAAAGTTATGTCTACTAATATAATGATATATATTTAGTTATATCGGCATTAATTATAATATATAATAAATGAAACTTTTGAATTAATAATAAAAATAATCAAAAAAGAAAATAATATACAAATCAATAAGATAGGTAATTAGTATTCGTTTTTCTTTTAAATCTAGAGCGTCCCACGTACAACACATTTTCGAAATATAAAAGGGATATCTTATCTTAAATTTTACACCCACTGAAGCGTTCAATCTTGAACGAAACAATTGTGCTACCTTGTATGGGTCAATAGTTTCTTTGTGTTATAATTCATATAACTGCTCTGGTTTGTATTACTACACTGAGCACTTTTAAAATAAATCTTTGTTATAAATAAAATGCCTTATATGTTTATGTAATATTGATTTTTATATATCTATCTTTGAAGATCGCATCGGATGATATATAATGACAATACCAAAAGAGATGATGATATTAGTTCAAACAAATTGTCTAATAACATTATAACCAATTTATTTGTTATCTTTGCAGACTCAAAAGGTAAAATGGTCACCTCATATCTTCAGAGATCGTTGGGTGAAGAATGTGTCTTCGGGAGGAAGTGATATTGACACAGGTAAATCTTCATTGTTTTTTTTTACCTGGATGACGACTATATCTCTTAAATTCATAAACCGCTTGAAACTGCTCTTAAAAAATCGTGGAGATTTAATCAGTTATTTCCCTTGAAATTGACATTCTACTTTCTTTGTATGTATTTAAGAGATATGAAAAAAAAAGTATATGGTTTGACTCAAATGTCGAGACAGTTTTATAGTTTCCAAGACAATCGATAATTTGTTAACGGAATGTCTCTTAAGCTGATGTGTATGCCCTAAAGAGACATACCAGTGGCTTGCAATTAATTTTCCTTTGCTGAAGAATTCCGCCTGTAGGACTACACCTTTTATTCTACAAGTTAGAGCAGTTGGAAGGTGTAGCGCTAAAGAAAAACTGCCGTTTTCGCTGGGTTACGTTACCGGTTTTATCATACTAATTATTATTATTGCTGTTTCTGTTTTTTAAAGATATCTATTGGAGAAATCCACAATATATAATTGATCTGGAACACCGAAAGGAAGACAGCTGGGCAATCGTTTCTTTGATGGAGGTTATGTCTCCGGGCAAAGAAGCCATGGATGTGTTTATTGGATTCGATATTTACAAGGTAAGATTAAGTGAGCAATTCTGGCATTTATATGTATCTTATCTATGTATCCGGACTTTGCCAAGCCCTAACCGTTCGTAGTAGAAACTTGAAATGTTGCACACACTCCCCTCAATGAGTAAGGGAAATGCGTTTTTTGGGTTTTGAACATTCTCGTCCAAAATAGTTTTTTAGTGGGAGGGGTTTCAATATGCAATGTAAGTTCATACTAAACTTGTTACTAGTTTGTGCCCGCTTGTTTTTTGACAACTTAGACCATTTAGTGATCACGGCCAACAAAAGGCGAGTGAAGTAACTTATTCATTGATCACCCCCTTTTTCCAACATTTTAATTGATCACCCTCAACACAGCATATATGGGTGGCGGTGATTCATAATTTCCCTTGGAATACTAGTTTCACTTCACTTTATAATGATCGACTGACGCCCAGATCGACCGACGCCCATACTGTATTGGATGATTCAAAGATTGTTGTTACTCAAAGCAAGAAATATGCAGCTAGATGTTTGTCTGAAAGGAGTGTTGAATGATGATTGTATCTCAGAATTTTGTTAAAATATTAACGAGGGCGTAGATTACGCCGTCCGATACGTTGTGATGAAAATATAAATTCTACAATTATTGATTTTTAAAAACCTTATTTTTAGTTGCTTTTCATCGCAACTACTCAGTCCGTCATTAATAATGGCTGAAAATGTTTTAGCTAATAGAAATTCAAGATAATATTAATAAATATATTTAGAGTTAGGAAGAAATATCACTGTGAATTGGTCACGTTCGCATCTGACAATAGAAGAAAGTGGACGTCAGTTTCGAAGCTCTAAGAAAAAACACGTTCTCAACATCAATGAGGAAACACGGCGAAAATTATTTACAAATGGTATTTTTTTTATTGCTGATTTATTAGAACTGGTGTCTTCATCTTGGTTGTTATAGTCACAAGCTTTCGGCCGTTGTACCCTCCAGCCTTCTTCGGGTGTCTGTCGTAGTAACCTTCTGGGAATTCCATTTTTCATTCCGCTGTCCATGCTAAGGGATATCTCGTATCTGGTGGCCATGAGTTTTTTCAACGTGTTGAACCAAAAGGTTTACCTGTAGTGCTAGGACTGTACTGAGCACGTTTTACTTTGTTGAGGAGGCGAATACTGAGCTGCCAGACTAAGGTCACTCCAACCCTATCAACATGTCATTGGCCAGCGTGGCATGGTAAAACCCATTGCTCCTCATATCTTAAGCTGACAATAGACCTAGGGGGAGGCCTATATCCAATAACGAACCTTAAAGGTCGATTATGATAATATGGATCAAACAATATGGCGTGAAGATGTGAAAGATGTTGAAACTGGATTATAGATGTGTGCCCCGTTTAGCCATAGTCTTCTGTGTCTGAATAGATAAGGCTTCGTACACGTAAAACACGCTCCCCGGATATGGTTTGCTAGTTCAAATCTACTTCTTTTATTTAGACTGGCTTAGGGGAGAGGCAACCAGCGCTCCTGATTGGACACTTGCACTGGCTCACTAGGGGGGGAACGACCGAGTACTTTTTGAAAAAATGAACATTAAGATGAGGAAAACTACTCAAAAACAAGCTGGGCTGCAGCAAGGCCAAACTCCATTCTTACAACTATTGTACTGTATATATAATACATTCTTAACTATATAAGACGTGTCAGTTTAATTGAGTTGGTAAGAGATCAGCCTAGCTATTACGGGAGGAAAATGTTAATCTGTGATCCTTCGTTCTTCCACAATCCACCTTCACACACTGATCAACTTTCGGGTATTTCACACGAGTCAAATGCCAGTGAGCTAGAATGACCAGCATTTATGCTGCCTATGCTAAATTGGTAAACTCAAACTGAGTACCGATTGGCTTAGAGGAGAGGCAACCACCGCTCCTGATTGGCCACTTGCACTGGCTCACTAGAGCCGACTTCTTTTGATGGCGGGGTACACAGCGTTTCCATTGCACGTTATATAAAGGTTTGGTTTAACTTGACGTGATAGACAAACGTTGAAGAGTGTACTCCCCCTGAATTACGTGAGGATTAATTATTGTTCTTGTTACGGTGGGGATATAAAGTCAACTCCAACTTAGACTGGAGTTTGACAATTAGTGATGAAGATACATCTCAGAATTAAAATAACTTAAGACTCGCAATGTTTCTTATTTTGGGACAGATGAAACCAGGAGTGAAAAAGCCGAAGTCATACCGATTCGACAAAGATTCAGTCAGGTTGCGTAGTTTTGTAAAGACCAGTGGACGAAGAGAAAAAAGCAATTGTATTGATCTGTCCCCAGGGGTGTACGTTGTTGTGGTGTACAACAAGGAAAAGGTTTCCTGCGACTACTTGATGAGGTTCTACCTTGAATGCAATGCAACTGTGCGGTAAGTATTGCTCTTTTGAATTGTTAGGAACACTTCTGAAAATCTACAGACATTATATCCAATTAAGTAGATTTATAGAGAGCATTCTGTTAGAAAATTTCACTGAAACTGTCAGCATAGGTTTCTTCAGTTTTCAAGTCGGTCTAGCTGGACGCACCAATGGATCTAGAGGGCTGAACATTTACTCATTGTTATGTCTAGAAAAAACCTTTTTTTATTTTTTAAAAATCCCCCCACCACCTCATCTTTAGTGAGGGGGTTTCAATTTACAATGTAAGTTTATGCAAAATCGGTCATTAGATTGTGTCCAGCAATCATGCTTGTTTTTTTGAAGATTCAAAAGATTGTTAATGATCACCGCCCTACAAGAGGCGAGAGAAGTAACTTATTGGTTGATCACCCGCTTTTTTTTCCAATTTTGTTTAATTGATCACCCCCAACACGGCATGAAAGTTCCCCCCATAATGGGATTTTAGTGGGGGGTTCAATTTGCAATGTAATTTGATTAGTGGTCACTGCCAAACAAAAGGCGAGAGAAATAACTTATTCATTGATCACCCCTGTAAGATTGATTTAATGACAGATATTAACAGATTAAAAATGCAAACAGAAGAGTTACTTACAGAGATCCTTTATTCATATAAAGACCGCAGCCAACGAAACGATTGTTTCTCTCCCGAGCTCTTTATTCTACTCATCAACACAAACAATAATGGCTGCTCGTTGATCAGAACGTACAACAGCGCGCCTTAGCGGAAATCTTCTGCCTAAGGGGAATAACTCATGATACTTACTTACCAACCCCATTTTCCAATTCTTTAATTGATCACCCCCAACATGGGCTGCTGCCAAAAAACATTGGTTGCATGACGGTTTCTATTGAGTGACTATCTAGACCTGTTTAATTGGTCTCAAGAAAACCCAGTAATCGTTTAGATGAAATGCTGAATGTGTGTCCTTCATGGTTTCCGAGAACAAGCCATTAACAGAGGGCTATAACTTCAGGCATTGCAGTTCTATGGCTGAATTGCGAATGACGGACATTTCCATCAGTCAAACCATGGACACTTCCACTCAAAGTTATAGACGACTTTTTCTGCGTGTTTTTTAAAAAAAAATTTAAATTAAAAAAAAAACAACGTATTTCTGTCCGTAACTTTAAGCGGAAGGGTACTTTGTTGAAAAAGAAAATAAACTGTTCAACTTATGTTGCGCCACACTGTATAATCTTCAGACTGGCTGCTGCAGGGTCAAACTCTATCCCAATTTCTATTTCGACTGAAGATGATTACTGCAACTTTTGT
>VCCN01006696.1:422049-432503 GCA_006491835.1 Architeuthis dux | reverse complement strand
AGGCCATGTTGCAAGAATGTCAGGCAAACGCTGGACTCACATCATGGACCCCTAGAGATCCTATGCGAAATTATGGCCGGCAAAAAATAAGATGGCGAGACGATTTAGGAGATACTGGAGCCGTAATGCCCACGATTGAGAGGTCTGGCAAATCTTGGGGATGGTCTATGTCCAACGATGGACGTTAAAAGGCTGCTGCTGATGATGATGATGATGATGATGATGATGATGATCATGATGATGATCATGATGATCATGTATCTAACTTCCATATCTAACTACTATTGAATAAACATCTTTCTGTGTGCGTGCGTGTGCAGTGTTCGGGCCGAGTTATAAGCCAGTATTTCGAATGGTGATTTTTTAAAGAAAGCAAGCTCTCTCCAGTTGAACGATTGGCGTAAAAATATCTTTCTAACCTTGTATGCCCCCACCAGTTTGTCTTGTGCCAACTAATTTGATCCTAGTCAACATAATTAGTGATGATTCAACGATGATGAAGTCTGGACAAAAAACTAATATCAATATCTTTAAACCCATTTTCCTGCAAATATTTGGATAAACAAAGTAACTGTGACCTAATTAAGACGATTTATGTTCGATAATTGGTTTGACTAATTTTCACAAATTACGCCCCACTAATGATCTAATGGTCGCTCTGCTGAAAAGACTGGATTTTTCTTTTAAATAGTCATGAAGAAAGAAACGGCGACATCGAATGACAATACCAAACAAAAGCTCTCTTCTTAGAAATATTTGCCGTAAGGTAGAAAATGGAAAATACCAAACAAGAGTAACATGTTTAAATTTTAAGAAAAAAAATGTCCCTTGCTTTGGTTACGTCCATTGTGACTGAAGTTTATGAAATAATAGTTTGGTATTGAATCATTTCAAAGAAAAAATGCAATTAAAATAATTTGATACCTGGAGCTTATATAAGTTGGAGGAATAGTTAGAAAGAAGAGAACAAATTGGCGATAGAATTTAAAAGAAAAAACACTCGGCCATTGGGTAGTGAATGAAATCTTTAGAAATGGGTCTTTTTTGTAAAGTGGGGTTTGTTGTTATAATGTCTAAATTAACATTGGTAGGCGCACTTGGAACCGTGTCGAAAACACTAGAATCGAGATTAGACAAGTTAGGAATTAGAGGAAGGGTTGATGAGACTGTACAGACCAGATAGGGTCGACGAGGATGCTGGAGATTTGAGGAAGCTTGATGTCACTCAACTCAGTCTTCAGCGGTACGTTTGGTGTGAAGAAGAAGAAGAAGAAGAAGAAGAAGAAGAAGAAGAAGAAGAAGAAGAAGAAGAAGAAGAAGAAGAAGAAGAAGAAGAAGAAGAAGATCTCTGTCCTCGCTACTATTTGTACTAACCATGATACCACTAAACAGAATTTTGAAAAAAAAGCAAAGGATATCAATTCTGTAAGGGAAAGGTCAACCCCTTCATGTACATGGATGACAAAACTATTCGAAAAGAACAGGGAAGGACTCGAAATGTTGTTCAACAAAGTTAAAGAATACAGCGATGACATTGGAATGGAATTTGGGATAGAAGAATGTACGCAGAGGAAGGCGTATGGCGGTGGAAGGAATAGACTTACCGAACAACAAAACTATTCGAGCTTTAATCATACAAACTGGGGTTTCTCAAATATGACTCGATAAAACAGGAAGAAATAAAAGAGAAAATAAAAAAGGAATACCTTAGGTGAATGAGAAAATATCAGAAGCTAAGCTAAATAGCAGATATTTGATAAAAAGGGATGAACATATGGGTAATAGCAGTAGTAAGATACGCAGGTAAGATAATATAATATAAAGAAAATAAAAGCCATGAATTATTCTCGGGCTTCGACATCCAAACTGACTACCCCATCCAAGCAAGAAGACCAGATCTGGTAGTTGTGCACAAGGAAAAGTGAACCTGCCAAATCATAGAGGTGGCTGTACCTGCTAGCCACAGAGTGAATACGAAAGAGAGTGAAAAACTGAAAAAAGTACCAGGACTTGACCCGGGAGCTGAGAAAGGTGTGGAACATGAAGGTCAGTGTAGTGCCAATAATAGTAGGCGCACTTAAAACAGTGACAAAGACATTGCAGTCAATATTGTAGATGCTGGAGATAAGAGGAAGGATTGAGAATATGCAGACCACAGCACTATTGGGGTCTGCAAGAAAACTGAGGAAGGTACTGGAAATATGAGGCTAACGACCACCAGTCGTCGGCAATGGCATAACAGCTAGAATGAACATGGAATAGGTGTTAGAAAATCGGGGGAAGGCTGGGACAGTACAAACCACAGCGCTGTTGTGATATGCGAGTACGCTGAGAGTAGGGCTGGAGACCTGGGGAGGCTTTCTGTCTCTCAGCCTTCTGTGATGACCACTAGACATCTTGTGAGAAAGTGCAAACCGTTTTTACATAATGTTTAGCAGAGTAATCATGCGGATTTGCAAAGTTCTGGGCCAAATGGTGTGTCCGGTAGTGCTGACACAACAGAAACAACCGAGTGAAAATGGAAGAATGCCTTGCCACCTTGCTTGTTGCTTGGTGATCGTAGCTACGTGGATTCAATAATAAGTATACGTAAATTATAAGTAAATCCCTAGAAAAATCGAGACCATCCAGACAAGAGCAGTACTGAAGACAGGTAGGACACAGATGAGACTTGCTGTCACTTAATCTCCAGTTAAAGCCAAGAGATACAAAAGATGTGAGAAGTCAATGAGTACTAATAATAATATCAAGAATGGAAACCACTCATACGACAGGACTACTAAAATCAGCTAGAATACTGAGGAGAGTGCTGGAGTATCGATGAGACTTTCTGTCAGTTGATCTCCACGCGCGCGTGTGTGTGTAACACTTTTCAATTGGCGTACAGATACTACACTTTGATCGTAGGCAGAAGTGTCGAGGAGTGAAACTTTGATCTTAGGAAGAAAGCACAGATACTCTGATCCTAGGAAGTAGTGCCGATCCATAAATAAATAATCCCGTATTTTTGACGGATACCATGCTAGTATTAATTTAAAAATTGTAAAATACTCTTGAAATATGCGACCCAGGCAGACCACCCAATCATAACAAGCGTAGTGTTAATGAGGCAACATTCATCTAAAAATGTTGTTTTCCAAATTGTTCTTTAAAAACCAAGCGACAGGAAAGAGACAATTACGATGCGCATGTGATGCCCCTCAACAGGACAGCAACATTTCTAACAAAGGTTCTTTATGTAAAGCTCCAGGATCGAAATCCATTTCAATTTTTACAGAAGTATTTCAGGAAAACATCTTGAAATATTCGAAGTTTTTAGATAATTTATTTCAATCTTTTTCGCTGTACGAGTTCAAAAATCCATTAAAGTTGTGGAAATTCACGACACAAATTATGTATTTAAAAAGAAACTAGGCCTTAGAGCTTTTTTATGGTATGCTATACAGAAAAGGGTTAATAATTATACGAGGTCTGTCTAGAACAGTTGTTCTCAACCTTTTCGAGTCATTCCCCACTTTTATCAATAAGATTACTAGTGTCCCCCTCTTCCATGTAAGTAAGGTGCAACAATGAATACTTTCATATAATAATTTTATTTTGCATATAATTAGACAGCTTCATACTAAGAATTAGTTTAATTTTATAATTGTACAGCTGCTGATGTGTATTTGTTACTCAAAGAAAACAAGCGTAAAAAATTAGCAACACATCATTTGAAATTCTAATTTATTACAAACAATTCTGCTGTCGTAACTGATATACACATCAATGTGATCTCTGTTCTTGTTTTGCAACTAGTTCTTCGATTTGTGGGTCTATTTGACGAGAGAGCACACAAATCATTCTCAATTTGGAGCTTATTTCGAGCCTTATACTTGATAGATAGAAGTGCAGAAAACCCTATTCGTAGACTGGACTTTTATTCTTGCCTAATAGACTTATTCCCTCTTGGACTAACCCCGCCCCCCGTTGGGAACCACTGGTCTAGAAAGTATCCAGCTATTTAATGTTACCGAAAAAAGTAGCCTAACTAGAGCTATGACGCCTTAGTCCTCTTCAAATTACTTCCCTTGGGACTTCACACACTTATCCAAGCGTCCCTTCCACTTCTCTAAACAGTCTTCAGTCCTATCTCGGGATCGCCATCAGCTTCCTCGTCACGATCTTCTTAATTTCGTCCACGGTCTGAAATCACTTTGGGAATAGCTATAAGTCGGAGAGAGACAAATCTGGACCTGGACTGCATTGGTGGGGTTCTGGCCGACCTGGGTGATGCGATGTTTTGCCAAAACACTATGTACGAGACGTGAAGAAAAACTCGTAGCTCATTGTGCATGTCACTGGCGCACAGTACACACTCACTCAATGGCGTCTCACTGTCGACTGAGTAAAACATACAGGAGAGTGTCTGTTCACACATCCACAGTATTGTTCTCGAGATATTCAAAATGGCTGGATACGTTCCGGATACACTTCGTACCTATTATTTACAGAAACAAAAATTGTCTGTATAAAAATACAAAATTCATTTTTGCAAACATCTATAAGCCGATATTACTCTATCATTGATACCAAACTTACTACGCAAAGCTAAATAAGAGAAAATGGAGTAGGAAGATTGTAGTGCACAAAAACTGTTGAGTAGTGATAACTAACTTGTTTGTTTTGAAAATAGCATTCCACATCCTGGCTTTTAGGGTTGGACAACCGGTATTCAAATACCGGTAAATAGCGGTTTTGTAAATTGGTGTGCAATGTCGTTACTAAGACACTAATACCCATTTTCTAAGTTTTCCTCATTTACTATTAACCATTAAACTAGAAACGTCTCACATATGAGATTTGGTTAAAAAGGAATTTCGAAAATAATCTCACATATGAGATTTGGTTAAAAAAGAATTAAAAACAACCCTCAAATATGTGTGGCTTTTAACTGGTGTAAGTGGTAAATACGCAACTATTTCAGCAAGAGAAGATATTCCGGGGCCCAACAGGGCCTAGCGTGCACCCCCTCACTTTGGCCTATAAAGTATACTTGAAATTCCATTGTAAAATACTGAAATACCTATGAATTAATTTTATGGTAAAATGGTGTATTTTTTAATTCCTCTTGTCTGAAAATCATGATTTAGCCTTTTAAAGTACTCAGATATGTCAACTGGGAGACGAGATATGAAATTCTGTATTTTTGGTGTGTGCTGGCGGTCATTTTGTTTTATTCAAATGAGGTAGTTCTTCCCAACTTTTTTCTTGGGAACATCGTTTTTCTAAAAGAGGACATCCTGGGGAACATGTTGGTACCCTAAATGTAGGATTATAGGTGCGGTGCACGGTAGGCACTGCTGGCCCCCGGACTAAGACGAAAACTGAGAATTATCTTTATTTTTATTCGATGAAGCATTGTAAACCATTATTATTAATCATTTTTGGCTAGTATTCTCTTTCATCTTAATTGTTTTAGTTTTTTCATCGCATCTTATTCAGGCCGTCAGTCTATGTCTATCCTCTATGCCTGATCTGCACTGTTTACTCACTATCGTAGAGTAACAGTCTCGGAAGTTATGCGATCAACTAAGAATTAAGAGGAAAGAAAATACTTGTAAAAGATCCATCAATTCAATGATCAGTGTTAGTTATTCTGTTTGTTTCTTTGTTTCTCTGTCCGTAACTTCCACTAGGGCACGCGGATGCTACACTTTGATCTTCTTTATTTGCCTCCCCATGACGGCAAATTTGACACAAGGTCGGGTTTAGGGTGGGGTCTCGCACGCGAACGTGCAGGCAGGGTGTTCCCCAAGTCCCGGCGACTGATGTCACGCGGACATTGTGCCAGGCTGGACGAATCCTGAGCATGCTGGACAAGGACCCCACGACGGGGGACAGCCCCGGATAGTTGTTATCAACTTCTCGGCCAGAAGGCCTTAAAATCCTGTGCAACCTCTCATGACGAATTCTGAGTATGCTACAAGGATCCCGAGACGAATCTCGGGCAGGTGTTGATCGAATTTCGAGGTCAGATACTTCGAAGAACATATACTACACATTGATCTTAGGAAGACGGCCGGGGAGAAACACTCAGATCCTAGATAGAGCGCACAGATATTCTGACCTTAGGCAGAAGTTCCGATCCATACGTAAAAACTCCCACCATTTGGTACTGTGCAAGTTGATAATAATAATGGTTCTTTCCTTTACTTAACTAAAAGCAGTTGTTTCTGAAGAAACATACTCAGCCTCTGTCTCAAGAAAAGACATAACAAGCTTGACTGCTGCAGGGTCAAATTCAACTCCAACTTCTATTCTGACTGAAGATGATTACTGCAACTTTTGTACTGTATGTATAATAAATACATTCGTAGGTCTATGAGTCTTACCAGTTTAGTTCAGTTAGTAAGAGAGCCGCTTTCCGATTACATGGTCGTGATTTCAAATCACGGTAGGGAAATGCTAATGCTATATATAGGTTTGGTTTAACGTGACGTGATAGACAACGAGCGAATAGTTTTCTCCCCTAAATTTGGTGAGGATTGTTCTTGTTGTTGTTATGGGTGAAAACAAAGTCAACTCAAACTTGGGCTGGAAGTTAACACAAAAACGACTTCAAGAAAATCACTTTCATGAGTTGAAATTTCTAAGTAAAGTTTTCGAAACTTTGGCGTTGGTTTATTTAACACTTTTCTTTGGTATAGTTTTCCGAGTTCCATGCGCTTGAAGAGTTTTCAACGAATATATTGAGGTATAGAAGACGACGGCTTACATTTTACGCTCCCGACTACATTTTTTCAATTACACTAAATATACGCATCAGTTTTGTTTTTTATAAATATATATTTTACTTATCTTTCTCGAGGGTTTATATATTATATGCATCTATTATTATAAGGAAATATAATTGGACATTGAGTTTATGATGTGACAAACATTTAGAATTTCCAAATATATCCTTATTTATCCGTGGTTTATTTATAAAGGTATGTTTTCTCATGGATGGATGGTCATATTTATCTCAATATTGTGTTCGTTAAAGTTTATTTAAACATTCGGAGAAAACAGAGAAAAAAATAGAGATACCCAAATCAAGAAAAGCTTCGAATTAGACAAAATAATTGGAATAACAAATAGGTTGCATGAGTAATTTTTCAATTTTCTATATATTCGAAAATTGACGAATTTATTTTTTTGTAAAATGTCTCAGTTTTCTGACTCCAATTTTCCTAGCTAATCTTTTTGATTTTTTGTTTATCTCAACTTTATTATGAACACATATTTACAAATAGAAAACAAAGGAATAATTTCAACAAGGATGGCTTTATTGGAGGTGTATCTGTGCAGTTCAGTGTGTGGAATCTGCATGTGCAAATGTGTTCAGTGCAGCGTCTGTCCAGTTTGCACAGGGGAAAAAAACAAAACGATCTCATGCGAAAACTGGTTTTAATTAAAGACCCGACGTGTAGACGATTGGCGTAGTTTCCTTCAGTTTCGCAAATGAAGTGTTGCCGAAGAAAATAATGATTCTTTTCGAAATAATGATTCCATGGACAACATTACGATCAAGAAAAAGAAATTAGACAACATTTGTCTATTAAAAAATAAAAAATAATAAATGTAGTAACAGATTTTAAAGGTTTTAGTGAGAAAGAACGACATTTAAATTGATATGTGTGTAAATTTAATGTTCCTTTGTATGATTCATGGAGTATTGCTGTTTTCTTTTGAAGTAAGACCAAAAAATAAAGCGAAACATTTCTTTTTACTTAAGGTAAACGAAAGTGAAAAAGTCATTGATTCATATCTTCATCTATAGAATAGATGAGTAAATTGATAGATATGGAAAGATTGAGATAGATAGAACATATTGAGATATATAGACATGGACTTAATTTGATAGATAGATAAATAGATATGAACAGGCCGATATATATATATATATATATAGAGAGAGAGAGAGAGGGAGAGAGAGGGGGGGGAGACAGACATACAGACAAATAGATAGATAGATAGATAGATAAAGATAGATAGATATGAACAGACAGACAGACATAGAGATAGATTGATATGAACAGATATAGATAGATAGATATGAACAGACCGAGATAGATAGATAGATAATGATTTAGGATTGGAAAGATACGACTGTTCAAAGAAAAAAGCAGCAACGATAAAGAAATACAAAAAACGATCCAGAAGACGAGAGAGAGAGAGAGACAGACAGACAGAATGACATTAAGATTTGAAAGCAAAACAAAAACAAAAAATAGAACGAAACAAAAACTGAACACAGAAAGTAGGTAGAGCAGAAGAAAAACAAGGGAGGTAATAAAAAAAGAGGCGTAAATTAGAGAAGGAAAAAAAAAACAAGTCAGTCTTCAATTCCCCCCCGCTCACCTTCATGAAGAAGTGAATTTTGTTTATAATTAATTCGGATTAATTTAAACCAAATCGAAGCACAGATTGTACACAAGTAAAACCCAAACCAACCCGAACAGATGGCACAATTATTTCAAGGTGGAAATTGACGTCGAAATTCAATCATTACAAATGTCTGCAAGTTTTTTTTGTGTGTACATCTGATACCCAATCTCTTATTAAAATCTTTTAAAAATCATTAATGATATGGGAACAGAACTAGATAGGACCACCCTCCTATTTCTATTTTTTTTTAATCGTGTGAACCTCTACTGGAAATTTCGGCAATAAAATTCGATGAAAGAAATGTGGCAAACTTTGATTTACAAAATTCACGTCCGCGTATTACGAAATTCGCAGACGCTGAATATTTCAACTACATTGAAAACAAAAGTTTTTTAATAATTCACTTTTTTTTATCTATTAAAGGTTAATAAGGAATACGAATCACTGACAAATTTAAAAATAAATTGTGATGAATCAACCGTTTTTTCTATATAAAATAAAAAATGAGTTTAAAAATGTGAGACAGACAGAGAAATAATTGATAATTATTGAAATAATGAACATATTAAAAATAAGTTTTTTTTAAAATCGATTAGATCTTCCAATCTCCAACTATTTGTTTTTGCATATGTATTCTAGCTGTTTGTTTGAGCTACCCCAAAGTTATCAATAAACATATTATTCTTCCTTAAATTTATAAAAAGAATTATGTAGAAATATTATAATCACAAAAATCAATTATTTTAAATGGTTACTTTGAGGCAGGCCCGTACAGCGGGTACGTGGGGCGGGGGCATCCATTAAGTCCGGTGGGGGGTGGCTGTGAGTAGAAGTGCTCAGTGTTGCTAAAACAAGCGCTAAATTCATTTAAAATATCTAAAAAAAAAAACGCCCCAAATGGTCAGTACACACCAAAGAAATGGCCAAAATGTTTAAGCACGCCTGAGCTAATTTGCTCAGCCGAAACAAAAAATGGCCGAGTGTATGAAGAAAGAAGGTGAAGCAGTTTCAAGCGCTGGAGACGTGTCGTAAAAATGGTTTACGTTGTAAAAATTAGCACAAATATTAGTCACATCACATTCACCGGGGGTGGGAAAGTGACTTCCAGGAGGGGCCAGCCCCCCGGCGACGAGCTTGCTTTGACGTTGAATCGTGATGCAATGTTAACTTCTATCATAGGCGTACGAGCCAGGGGGCAGGGGGCAAGTGTCCTCCCAAATTCGGGCAAAACGTGTTAAATTTCGGAAAAAACCCTGGAAAATCTCGGGCGAATCAAGCCTCTGGCCCCACTTTATAGAAAGGGTGCCCATATTCTGAAAAAAAATATAAACTTTAACGTATAGCTTTACACACATGTGTGTATCTTACGTGTTAAGATTCTGAGAAAAGGATCTATAATATTATCCTGCTTGTTCCTACATACGTTCGAGTGTTACGCTTTGAGTAATAACATAAGGGAAGGGTTAGGTAGCTTAATAAATAAGTAGAAAAGGAAAGGAGAGAAAAGAAAGTTAGGTAGTTTAATAAATGGGTAGGAAGAGAAAGACAGATGGGGAAGAAAACAGTTAGGTATTTTATAAGAAGTTAGGAAGAGAGAGAGAAGAAAGGGTTAGGTAATCTAATAAGACGGTAGGAAAAGAGAATACCGAAAAAAGGTTAGGTAGTTTAATAAGAGGGTAGGAAGGGAGAAAAGAAAGTGTATTTGTTAAATAAGGTGTTAGGAAGATTTCTGTACATGAAACTAATCCATGTTTGTATAACATTTAGAAACGTGTACGGACAATGAAGATTGGAAGGGGTAAGGGAGAGAATGAGAATATACATGCAAAGGGTGAACGAAGGACAGAGGTATGAGACAATGAACAATCTTAGTTGTCAAACCCCCTGAAATTTCGACGGCTCAGCAAATGTTCGTTAATATACACCGTTTACTAATTGTTCCGACTAGTTTTGTTGTATCCCGATGTACAGGATGCGAGTTTGAGTCTCATCTATAATGACTCGTTGAAAAACAAACGCTGAGCGCTATTTTCTTTCGTAAA
>VCCN01006694.1:544019-557224 GCA_006491835.1 Architeuthis dux | reverse complement strand
TCCGACAGTATAGCAAGCTGAGCAGATTTGAGCCCAGGTCCGATATCACATCCGTATGAGGGGAGGAGAAAGAAAAAGAAAAAAAGAGAGCTATGTGTAAATAGTTAGTTTCCTACAATAGTGCTCTACCTCTTAAGCCGAAGGAGCGAATACATAATATATATGTTGTCAAATCCACAGACAGCGCTGTTTCGTCGTTTATACGACTCATCAGTGTGGCTACTGACTATAAGTGCCTATATATATATATGTGTGTGCTTATACACCCATACTTATATATGCAACTTAATTTGTAGTTTGTGCTTGATCATAGGTTACATCTATATTGTTGTAAACAAAATTACTTACATCTATATTGTTGTAAAGACAATTACTTACGTACCTACAGGTTTAGCATTAAATTTGTTTCGAGTCGGTTAAAGTGCATTTAGTTACCTAGTGTTGGTGAGTTCAATCTCAGGGCCATGCAGTGGGGGTCATATTCTCTGGTTCAGTGGAAAATGCAAAAGCGGCATCGCAAGGAAAAATTAACAAAAAATTGAGTGATACGAGATATCCTTTTCTATGAGCAAAAATTAACAAAAAAAGGCCGAAATATCGTGACTATAATAACCAAGATTAGGACACTAGTCAGAATAGATTAATGTATAATAAAAAGTTTCGCAGATAATACATAGTCCAGAAGCCAAATCGATAACAATATATTTCTTTCTTTCTCTCTCTCTCTCTCTCTCTCTCTTCTCCTTTCAAGCCTTCAAACTTCCTCCCTCCTGCCTTTCCTTCCTTTGTTTTTTACTTTCTTTCCCTCCCACCCCCGTTTCTTCTTTCTTTCTTTCTTTCTTTCTTTCTTTCTTTCTTTCTTTCTCACACGCATCGATAAACCTAATCAGAACGAATCGCGTAGGATGCATATTTTTTGCGTCAAGTGTTCTTCATAGATTCTCGATTGACTTTGTTGAATTTCGAAAACTATTAAAAAATAATGAGAAAAAATGTTATTTAATGAGAAAAACCAAAACGAAAGAAAGAAAGAAGACATTCCCTTTATTATTACAACACTTGACTGTCTACTCTTATATTTCTCGCTCACTATACATCATTATCTCCCTTGGTTGGTGAGAAAAGCCAATCTCGCCTATTCTCTCTCTTTTCTCGTCTCTCCTTCACGCGTCGCTCAATCTAGTTTGAAATGTACAGCGTTTCTCGTGTCGTGCTCTCTTAAGAAACATCAACTGTTGCCATGACGACCAATCTTTCTAAGAACTCAATTATTGGCAGAAACGCGATGCCATCAGGCTCTCTCGGCAAAGGTAATATAACATGGTGGATCAAATGCAGTTGGTGTACTTTCTTTATTTTTACTTTGCCTCGTTCTTCATATTTACGTAATTAACAGCCGAGTAATAGCTCAGTCGTTACTATATTGAACTGAAATGTTGAGGAATTTGCTCCATAACTGCTGCATCAGTTGAGTATTTTAATGGAAATAATTGTTAACTTGCTCGATCCGTGGGTGTTCACAACTAATATATCATCATTACTCTCGCATATATACTTCTGCATTTAAACTATATAATTTTTATTAAAGTCATTTCTATCTATCTATCTATCTATCTATCTATCTATCTATCTATCTATCTATCTATCCCAGTCTGCTCTGATCTATCCATCTTTCCTAATTTGCACATTATTATCCACAATGGTTTACTTCCGCAGTTGATAACGTGGTTTTTAATCTCGGCCCTTAATAAAGCTGCAACAGAGACGGAAAGTTTCACATATTGGCTATTGTTACCTTCCTGTTCCAAATGGCCGCTGCTGATGGCGGATTCGACCGAATGGGCTGCTGCTGCTGATAACGAATTTAAAGTTTCATGTGGTTCAAGTGACTAGTGTTTTCTTTTCTCACTTTTTTATGGATTCAAGCAAAAACTTCGTACTAATACCCTTGGGCAAAGCATGAATCCACCCCAGATATTGGTTGGAACCCTTTATCCCTGTAAGGCAGTCCATCTAAGGTTACCCTGACAGAAAAAAACCACGGGTAGGGGGAGCGTTTGGCATGGGGCTAGCAAATCCATCCCGTAAAGTCCTACTTGTTACTGAAACTGCAGCAAAGTGGTTGCGGTCCGCAAGGAGTCTACAGGAAAAACCACAAACATCCGAATGTGTAAATTCCGTTATTAACTCGAATCTTATACAACCAGGATGTGAAGCAATCTTAAATCAGTCGATATCGACCCCTGGAAGTCAATGTAAATATTAAAGGGGTCAATAAATGCCTGGGGTCGAATGGGGGTCGATTGAACCTTTGGGGTTGAAAGCTGACATTCGTATAAGATATATAAAATACAATTTGCTGACACACACTTCAGATTTATATAGTATTACTTTTTATTTTCTATTTATTTTATACTAATAGAGGTACCCGGCGTTGCCCGGGTGCCAAATATGTAGAATATGTTTTTCTTTGTTAAACTTAAATGACTTGAGTTATAGCAAGTTTTTATCTTGTTCTTTTTTTATAATTATATGTGCATTTATTTTATGTTTTTTGAGACTGTGTTTATTGTTAAATTTAATTTTGTGACTTGAAAAAATAATATCTTTATTTTTTACTTTCTATATTTTCTTGTAATTCTAAATTGATATGCAACACAAAACAGAAACAATTGAGATAGACAACATTTCTTGTTCTGCGGTTTGATGCTCCGATGAAACGATGTCTGCTTACCCCAACATGTGAGCATACAACATATAGCTGACCATGAGAAAAACATGGACTTCTCAGTTCAACCCCAGCTATCTTGAAGGACTGTCCCTGAGACGTGTTGATGGTCATAGCAAATGATAGTCTCAGTGGAAACTGAAGGCGTTTGAACTGAAATGACATATCTGTTGGGATGATTGGAATCCATGGAATAAAAACATCTTCTCCCTTGGTACAACTAGTCATAATGGTGGCTTCGACACATGGGGCATAAGAGTTGTGACAGCTAGTCTTGTACCGTTACAGAGTTTTGGTGCATTCACATTTCGTAGCAACATTATATGTACTCCCAGTTTCAGTTGCAGATTGTAGGGTGGGACACCAGTGGGTTGAAGAGAGTTGAGCAACTCTGTTGGATAGTTTACAGCATATTTAAGGTCAACTACATGATTGTACCATCTGGATTGGTTGAATGATGCTGGCATTAATAGTCTGGCAGCCAGCATGGTGCGTTCACAAAGCCACTCATGATAATTCTGTGAGGGGCTAGGATAAACCTTTACTAGCATTTCTTGAGATGTGTTGGTGATTCTTCCACAATGTTTTGGTATTGTGACATCTCCATTATCTGGTAGCTGACCATTGCCCAGTTGAAGCAAAACCGTTGCAAACTGGCCTGCTGAAACATTTCTATTAAGTGCAACTATCATGTTGGTAGACAGATGAAGTTTTTCCACTCGTCTCCAAATATAGGATCTTTTGAGGCATGCTCTCTTACCTCTGTTCCATAATAGTTGTTACATTTGCTTATAGAAATGCATATATACATGTGACAAGGAAATTACATCAGATATTACCCCGGAAGCCCGGACCTGAGTTTCCTTTGTGCATTCTGTTATTCTGGGATGCATCTGGACCACCGTGCCAAAATTGGTAGAGATTCGCTGAGAAATAAAGACGTTGTTTCAAGACAAATAACAAAACAAACAAACTTTAGCGCTTATTATATAGATTCCGTTTACTGACACATTGATAATTATCAGACGTGGTTTCGTTTCGTTCCGACAAACGTTTCATTTGTTTCGTCCACAAATGTTCATTTATTTATATTTTCAGTTCATTCTGCTACGAAACGAAAGCAGTTTCAATCGATTTTTCCTTGTTATGTTTTTAATTTGAAAAAATCTAAACGAAACGAAATTAAACGAAACCATGTCTGAAACTGTCAACTTAATTGTTATTATTTATTTATTTTGTACATGCCTGGGAGTCGATGAGGAAATCAAGGATTCCATGAAGGGATCGATGGTCTAAAGAATTCTGGGGTCCCTGCTATGTGTAAGTGTAAAGGTTAGTAAAGATTTAAGTTTGCGTTGTCATTTTCTAGGGAGTCAGTTAGATTGTAATTGTAACTGGTGGCTATTGACTTCCACATATAAATCATTGGTAGTTTTGTTCATAATTATATTTGAGGGGCGGGTAAATAGTTGCTTTAAGTTCGTAAACTCCATTATACTCAACTAGTTCAAATAACCAATTACGCTGACTTATGCGACTGCTGCTGCTATTGATGCACAAATTACACCGACGATTCGGAACATTTAAATCACTTTTCGCTACTTATTTGCATGAGTTTATTTGGAGAAACCATATCAGAAATAACATGAGTTAACTGTTCAATGCATTTTTGCTATTAGTTGCAAATGCATATTCTTTTTAGTTTTATAAATATGTAGAGAATGTTTAATCTTTATTGTTGTTCATTGCAACACCAACCCTAACACTAACACTAACACTAACCATAATCCTAATCCTAACCCTAAGCCTAACACTAAACCTCGCCCCAACACTAACCCTAGATTAGATGGAATATGTTCGTAAAAACTAAAATGTAAATGTTCGGAATAGGTTAGCAGCAGCAGCAGCAGCACCAGCACAAGTTAGAGTTATTGGTCATATCCCTTTGAAACTAGTTGAGTTTACAATTACGTTACCAATGTCACGGCGTGAGGCTGAGACGCCATCTGTTTGTTTGGGGAGAATCACTAAATATGTCTACACCTTTCTATCAATTTACAAAAAATCTTTCAAGATCAAAACTAAAATCATTGATTTTTAAAAGTACGTTTGCGTCACGCAAACGCAAATATTCTTTTTTTTCATCGATGGCTTATCTCCAAAATTATAATGGAAATCTATGGCCAAGCTGAACGATGTATAATATATTTCGGTCGAATAAAGATGTATTTAGATTACCACACAGCGATATTCAATCATTATTTGTCTCCGAATTCCAAGAAAATAATATTCCGTTAATATAAGACCAGATATACCGCGTCTATTTGCGAATACATCTTCTCATATCTTTTATAAATGGAATTATACTGCGTTCATAATAAATTCGTCGCTCTGAGCGCTTCGTTGTGTAGCAATGGTTAGCATGCTAGTCTCCCAGACCATTACTACTGTAGTGAGTTCAAGCCTCAATAGGTTCCCCACGCTTGTAAACTTGAGCCAGACTAAACCAAACTTAGTGAATATCAAGGAACCGTGCTATGGAGCAATGGTTAGCAAACTAGTCTCGCAAACCGTTACTACTGTAGTGAGTTCGAGACTCATTGGGTACCCTACACTAGTGGCCTTTTGGCAGACTAAATTAAACTTATTAAATATCGGGGAACCTCGCTGTAGAGCAATGGTTAACAAGTTAGTCACACAGACCATGCCACTGTTCATAGGCGCCGACTACGTGGGGGTTTGGGGGCTGGAGCCACCCTGGGAAAATTGTTGATGGGCAGGGTCTCCCCTGGTATTAATTGACAAACAATTTAACACGGGTGCATCAAACTTTGTCACTATTAATTTAATTTGTTTTTAAAATACACTTAACCATTGCATTGTTTAGTTATTTGTTTTTCGTTTGATATGTTCAGAACGTATTTTACATTGAAGGTATTTAAAACAAAATATTGACGCGAATTTAATCTATTTCGATCATTCTTTTTTTAATATTGGGGGGAATTATAGACTTTGATACTAGTATGGTAACCGTTAAATGTGATTACTGGTAATACGTGCCCCACCCCCAATGATATTGTGCCTCGTAACGCAGAATTCTCCATGCCCCATCCCCAGGGTGTGATGAAGTGTGCCTCGTAACGCAGAATTATTCATGCCCCATTCCCAGGGTGTGATGAAGTGATAATGTTGCATAATGGCCATCTGTACTTCTTCTTCTGGTCGCAGAGAGAGAGAGAGAGAGAGAGAGAGAGGTGGTAGAAAGAGAGAGAGAGAGAGGTGGTAGAAAGAGAGGTGGTAGAAATGGTGTGTACCTGTGGTGATCGGGCTTCATAACCTGCTGTGCTTCCTGTTGTCGGGAGAAATGTTTACATGCATCATGTCTTTGTGAATAATTATTATCTAACTAAATTCCGTGGCCTTCATCATCACCACACAATAAGATTATCTCTGTCCTTCTCTCCACGTTTACATTCATTGGTCCTTTTCTCTCTCTTCTGCAGTAGTAATGGCTGGGATCATACGAGCGCGTGTGTCCTAGTGGACGACATTTCTTCTAACTAACTAAAAAAAACAGACTTGCTGCGATTAACCCCACCCCAAATCACTCCGGTTAGCCAATCAAAAACAAAGGTTCTTTATCTGCTACCCAAAGTGCGAAGTCAAAATTAATCACATTCCAATGACACACACAAACCCACCCGCACTAGCCACACACACACACACACACACACACACGCACACACACACACACACACACACACACACACCTCCCTGCTACACTCATCCCTCAATAATACCAAAGTACATAAATCAAATGTTATCAACACAGATAATCTCACTGGCCAACAACCCCATCAGAGCAGCCACCATCTAAACCCCCTAGCATTGATCAAGAAGAGTCAGCTCACAGACCAGAGATTCTTAACACCCCAGTACCCTCCACCACCACACATTGACCCCTCCTAGAAAACTGTCTCCCTCCCCACACTCAGACAAACCAGAGATGTTTGGCATAAAAACACACAAAACACAGTATTCAGCCAACACACACGAGATGAATGACAATAGCACCACACCACACACATCTAGGATCACTAACTGCACGCCACATGGATAATTGCAGGTCTCTGCCATGTTTCAACTTTTTTCTGAAGACGTGGTTCGCCGCGACGAAATGCATAAAGATTTATCCACGCATTCGACATCACAAACCTTTTCTCTTCGGATAGTTCTCGAAAGAACATTTAACTTCACACATACACACCTTTGAACTTTACGAATAATATTTCATTCAACATAACCTTTTTTCTCTCCTTCAAGAGACATTCCGCTTTTACACAAGAAAGACATTTTCTTAACTGTGAACCTGGACGTTTGAACATTCTTTGAACACTTGGTTCGCTGGTCGTAAGACTGGACTCTTCCACTAGAGCGTTAAAATACTTCCCCACCTACCGTTTCAAACTATGCACTCTGTTTTAGAAGAAACAGTGTCGTGTATACGTGATCAAGATGGCGTCTGCCCATGACCTTTTATTTAGAGTGAGACTGTGACGTCATTCAATGGACGTCACTCAACGTTGTAATACAATGAGATAACATAATATATCCCCCTTTAAGTTATTTGAGTCTGCAAATATCTGGAGATTAAAAAAACAGAATGATGCACAAATAAGTGTCCACATCTTAATGGAAAACCATGCGTATTTCTTTAAAGGTCCAATTTGGTAAGTGGTCTCGATAGTCGTCCATACCTGGTCCTTACACAGTCCCGAGGAGTAGGAAATCCACCTGTTGGTGGTAGGAAGTTTTCAGGGATCTCCGATTCGTTGACTTCGATGTTTTTATGAGATATTTTTTGCACAATATGTCGGCGGTTGCGTCGGATGATTCCTTTATCACCATCGGTCTCCAAGATATAGGAGCGTGATGTGGAGGCAGTTTCGATAACAGTGCCCACTTAGCTCGCAAGGTTTGGGCTCTTAATCCACACTGGAGTTCCAGTCTTAAGCGGTGTCAGCTCTCTTGCACTGTGTCTCAAACGCTGGGTGTGTCATTGTTGAACTTTTTGGTACTCTTCCCACTCTCGGAGAGCATCAGAATCGGGCCACTTGGGAGTGAGTAGACTTGGGTGGATTGGAACGTTAGTCCTCAAACGTTGCCCCATTTGTAGTTCACTAGGGCTAGAACCACAGTCCATTGGGTGTTGCTCTGTAGGCAAGCAAGGAAAGATACGGGTCATTTGCTTTCTCCAGCATAGTTTTAACGATATTTACACATGCTTCCGCTGCTACATTGATTTGGGAGAAGTGTGGGATGTTTGTGATGTACTGAAATACCCAGTCGTTTGCAAAATTAGCGAAGTCTTTCGAGGTATATTGGTTGCCAGGATCAGTCCTCAGGATGACCGGTACTCTGTGTCTGGTGAATATAGATTCCAGGCTTTCACCTACTGCTTTGAAAGTGACTTACTTCTGCATATCTGGAGAAGTAGTGGACGAAGGTACAACCTTTCAGCTCAAATAGGTCGGAGGCTAGGGTGTGCCAGGGTCTTATTGGAAGCTCTGTTGTCATTAGTGGTTCGGTTGGTTGATGTCTCAGCGTGGAACAAATACAGTTCTCAACAGTGTATTTGATTTGATTGGATAGTCCTGGTCACCATATTGATTGGCGGGCTCTTTGCCGGCATCTGGTGATCCCTTGGTAACTGGATTGGATTTTGTCAATGATGACCAGTCTCAATGACAGATGAGCTAAAATACGGATTCCGTACATCAGCAGGCTATTCTCAGAGGTGATATTGCTGCGATGAAACCAGTATGGTTCGACTGAAACTGGAAAGGTATCTTTTAGAGGCCAACCATTTCTCACATGTTTCGAGACGCAGTCGCATATCTCGTAACTTTTGATGGCTTCACTTAGTTCCTCTAGGCGTCTTTCGGTAGCTCGTAGGGATTTCATGATGGCCTGGACAAATTCTGCTGAGTCTTCCTCGAGGTCCTTATTTGGTTGAGCCATTGCTGGTTGTGGCTCTCGACAATGCATCAGCAGTGTACAGTTCTTTTCCAGGGACATAGTGGAGTGTATATTTGTACCTCATTAGGCGTACACGAAACCCCTGTATTCTGGCAGCTAGCTCACCGAGGTCATCTATGCCTAGCAATGGCATTAGAGGATTATGGTCAGTTTCGATTGTGAAGTCTAATCCTTTGAACCGATCACATGCCCATGTCGTGGCCAGGGCATCTTTCTCAATCTGCGTATAGCGAGTTTCAGTATCCGACATGACACGTTAAGCGTAGGCAACGGGATGCATTTTCATGTATTCCTGGAGTTGTGGTAAGACTGCTCCAAGGCCATGAGATGAAACGTATGCAGAAACCACAGTCTCCTTTGATGGACTGTACAGCGATAGCACGGGGGCTGAACACAACCCTATGTTAATAGAACTGTACGCTTTCTTTTGTGCACTCTCCTAGATGAATGCATTCTTCTGGCTCAACAGGTCTCGTATTGGTTTCGTCATGTCTGCTAGGTTTGGAATGAACTTTCCCATTTGGTTTACCATTCCAAGGAATCGACGAATTTCGGTTATGCCAGTCGGTGTGGCAAGTTGGAAACACCGGCGACTCTTCCTGGATCTGGTCGTAGGCCACCAACGCTGCATATCACACCTGGTTTCCTAGCACCTGCGACAACGTTTGTACCATGTGTGATAAAGAAATTTGTTTCATTCTTTTTGCTTCAGTTTTGAAATATCACGTCGAATGATGTTGGATACCTTTACCAGGGTATGTTCCTCAGAATTAAAATCTTCATTGCATGCTTGTTTAAAAGCTGCCACAATGCAAGTAGAGAAGAACTTCCTTTCCTTCATTGTAAGACCTAAGATCTGGAATGGAAGCCAATATCCGGTACTTGAGTCTTGTGGTGTGTACTCGCACTTCATCTATACCAAATTCCCGTATCCATATATGTAAAGGCTCTTAATGTTCTTCATACTGAAAACTGGCCTGGATTCCATGTCTGATTCGATGTATGAGAACAGTTCCGCCCTAGTATGTTGCTCAGCACACCTGATACTACAAACAAACCGTTGAGAAAACCTTTCTAGCAATCTTTTGGGGTCAAACCATAAATGCACTTGACTAGATGGGCATTTTAAGGATTTGGTGGCCGCTTTGGACGCCATCTTAAGAATTACACCGTACCTGTGGTCAGATCATGGTAGACCTTTAGTATGTTATTGAGCACATCTGATTCTACAAAATACCGTTGAGAAATGGTTTGTAGCAATTTTGGGGGATCAAACCATAAATGCACTCGAATAAATGGGCATTTTAAGGATTTGGTGCCCATCTTAAAAATTACAGCGTTGTCTAATGTACGTGTAATGGACATTTTAAAGATTTGGCGGCACTTTGGACGCCACCTTGATAATTACATTTCCCGTGGTCAGACAGTAGTAGCATTTTGATATGTTCTTAAGCACACACAAAAGACCGTTAGAAAACCCTGTGTCTAGGATGAATAATAAAGGAGTAATATGCATTTTAAGGATTTGGCAGCTATTTTGGACGCCATCTTGAAAAACACCTTTCCAGTGGTCAGTCCAGTGGTAGACTGTTTGTATATTATTGAGCACACCACATACTACAGTAAACCGATGAGAAACCTTTTGTTGTAATTTTTGGGGCGTAAAACCATAAATGCACTCGACTATATATAGTTATACAATGTTCTACAATTTAGGCGTGACACCAGACTTTTACTAAATATCTTCATACAAATGTATAAACTTCTTTAGGTCTGCTTGTGTATTTCTTCAATGCTCTATTTCAGTGCATCCCACGGTCAGAATCACTGCTCAAATAAAAGCCTGGATTTCGAATGCTGTTTTCGTGAATGGGCAATGGTAAACACATATTTTAACAGCTGTTTATCTCCTTCTTGCTTTATTGCGTAGATTATTCAAAGGAATAAGTGGATTATAGAATATTCAACAAGAGTCCATGACATTCGCGGCGCCCAAGTGTATTATTTCGGTTTCAAACATAATTCCATCATTTTCCTCTCGGTTTTCTTTTATTCACGATGAGGATCAATGTTTCTTTAGTATCTCTATAAATAAATACACGCCGTGTGTATATCTATTCTATTCTAGTGCCCATTTCTATCTATCTATCTATCTATCTATCTATCTATGGATATTTAAGTAATAAATATATATATATATTAATCAGTGGCATTACAAACATATTTTGACCTGCCTTTACCATCTGTTGTTTGCTTGCCTTTTTGTCTATAACTATATTTAACTATAAATAGATAATGTAGATTACAGTTGTATTTTATTGCTAATCTGGTTCCAGATTTTACTATTTAAAGACGATAATCTTTCTGTTACTTTCTGATTCGATTTTTCCAAAATGCTTTAAATATCATCACTAAGAAGATTACTTTCGTTCCAAGTTCGTCTCTAGAGAAGATGCTTATGCACAGAACAACACTGATGTAAGTGCTGCCTTCGTCCTCGGGAGGAAAATCGTGAACTTAGACAATCAAAAAGTATGACTCGAAAAATATGTTTGTAAACATATGAGACATATTTTTATTTCTTAAGTTACATTTCCGTCGGCCGGATAATGAAGAGTGGGAGAGAGATAAGGTGTGCCCGGGAGACCGTTCCCAACAGGGACACCAGTCTCGTGCCTTCCAGCCTGGCTTAGGCGATCTGCCTCTCTGTTCTGAGTTCCGAGTTTCACCGTCTCTTGAGCTTCCGTCTCAGCTCTGAGCTTTATAAAGTTCGAACGCCTACGCAGGTGTCGTTTCCGGTTTCCACATCCTGTTTGTTGGATACCTACGCATTGCTAAGGTGACTGAGTCACTCCCATTTCCGCACAGGTGTTTGGCCCTTTTCGTGGTAGTGTATAATAACATAAGGAAGATTGTAATGAAAAAAAGAATAGTTTCAAAACTAAAAGTAAATAAATACATTCAGTTGAGCAGAATAATTTCAAAACAAATAAATTATTTGATATCTATACACACTGGTATTGTAAAGGTTTACATTACTCGGTGCAAGTTAAGAGTTGTCAAAGGCCATATTTACGGAGACCCTAGCTTGGGAGTTAATAATTGGGTTTAACAGAAAAAGAGACAATATAAATTCTTTAAATTAATCTGGGAAATATTAATACCCAAAACCAAGTCTTCTGGACAGCGACCAAAGGATAAACATATTTCGTTCCCAAATAATACATATGTTTTGGTTAAAATTAATTTAAACCTGGATGGGAAAGTATGGGCGTCATCCATTTTGTTTATTTATATGCCTATTTTTTCTTGTAGCGTTGCTTTATGAAGAAGTGTTATAACGACGAATTGTGCATTACGTTTAAATTGCGGAAATACGAATAAGAAATGTTTGTGCAATTAAAAAAGACTAGACACGCCCAAATAATCAATAAAAATAGTTCGTTTTCTTTGAAGGGAACAAAAAGAAGAAATCAAAAACAAATTGTATAAATCACAAAGAAAAAGAGGTAAAAATAAAAGAGATAGGAAAGAAAAGAGAGAAAGAGAAAGAGAGAGAAAAAAGAATTAAAAGGAATTAAAACAAAAGGAAGAAAGAAAAAAGAGAAAGAAAAGGTATCTTAAAAGATAGGAAAAAGGGAGAGGTGGCTTACGAAACCTATTTACGGTGGGAATTTTTTTAAAAAGACATGAGTAAATGCTCCATAGGTGCGACCTGTACGTGTGATAGATACACAGCAAGCCAGCCAGCGATCCAGATAGCCAGCTAGTCAGACCAACTTAAAAACTGAAGAAACCTATGTTGACAGTTTTAGTGACAGCTCTGGTTGGCGGTTACTAATAACCGATAAGAAGACACAAAAGAATAAACAGCTTATATAAAAGAAAGAAGTAGCTCATAAAAAAGTAAGAAAGAAAAAATAAAGAATGATGTAGCTGATAAGAAAGAACGAGCTTGCATATAAGAAAGACAGAAGAGAGAAACAGCTAACTTACAAGACAGAGAAAGAGGAAGGAAGAAGTAGCTGATAAAAAAGCAAAAAAAGCATTAGGTAGCTGATAAGAGTCAGTTGGCATATGGAAAAATAAATAAATAAATAGAGGTCTGATGAGAAAAAAAGAATGGTAAGTAGACAAATAGCCTGAAAGAAAGAAAGAAAAAAAAGAAAAAAACAACGCGTAGAAAATCAATTTGAAAGTCAATTTCAACTTTATTAAACTTATGGCACGAGAGAAAGTTATTTTTGATGTCACGACAAGTAGGATTTTCTCTTTGCCTCTGGCAAAGGATTTGAACTTAGAACATCGTGGGTAGAGCATTTAGTGACGTTATCAGATCAAAACTCTTGTAAGTTAATGCCTTTACATATTCATGGTAATTACTAAAAACAAAACCCAGAACAGGTTATAACACACACATACATATATACATATACAT
>VCCN01006694.1:348752-361421 GCA_006491835.1 Architeuthis dux | reverse complement strand
ATATATATTGGAAGTAATCGGTGTGGGTAAAATACGAGAACAATGGTAAACAACATGGAGCAAAGTGTTGTGTTGAGTAATTAAACTAGTTTGTGTTAGGGTTAGGGGTTAGGGTTATTCATTAATTAGACCCGTTGTTACAGGAAATAAATGATAGCTTTCCTTTGCTTCTCGTTGTTTCTCTTATTTTACCACGAACTAAAAATAATGTCGGCTCTCATGAAAAATCAGTTCATGTAATGAGTGACTAAGTGGGCAGGTGGATTTTTAGGACTGTGCACTATTCGACAATAATCGGAATAAATAAATCCCCGAACTCCAAATACTTTAATTACTCACCACAACTCTTTGCTTCTCGCTGCGGTAAAATCCAATCAGCAGGACTGTCAAAGAAACACTTGTTTCTAATTTAGTGTCCACAGATTAAGAATAAGACATATGAGAAAGAGAAATGTGTTTATATAATTTTAATAAAAATTAAAAAGGACTCAGAGAGTGTATACATTTCTGTCAACGCCATACATTAATAAAAATTGAATGAAAATCAGTTAATAAATAGCTATTTTCCACAGAATGTCATTGAAATTAATTTGGAGATATTATATCGACAATCAAATATACAGACAGACATGAGTGAATACATATACCACTCGTAAGTTCGCTGGTAGAAGAATTAAAATAACATTAAGACCACAGAATGAAACTGAAAGAGAACGAAAAACTGGATAAATACACGCCTAGCCGTGGAGTAATGACTAGGAAGCTAGTCTCGCAAACTATTATTACGGTAGTGAGTTCGATCCTCACTGTGTGGCCTCCACTTATAACAGCTAAGTTTGACAGATATTTATATTTATATATAAAGTAGTTGCTAGCAGACCATTACTACTGTAGTGAGTTCGATCCTCACTAGGTACTCTATACATGAGGCCTTGAGACAGACTAAAATACGCTTACTGAAAGAAATTGGCCTGCCTCATAACTGGAATATGTATTCGTATATGATAGAACTCAGTGTTTAAAAAAGCCAAGATTTTAAATGCTGATTTTCTAGGCAAGCAGGATCTCTCCAATTGGAAGACTTACATAACACAATTCTCCTTTCTCTTCATTTGGCCTTGTGTCGTATTAAGCTTAATAAATATTGAAGCTGTATAAATAGTAGGACCTTGCCTGAGAACAAAGAAACTGTGCAATATAAAGGTGAGGATTGTATCCATTACGTGGAGACAACAACAAACATAATTATTAAAATTCACAAGAATACTGAGGAGGGTGCTGGATAACTAAAGGCATGGTTCTGTTAATTTGTCCCCAGCGAGAGCCATCAAATATCAGGTTGTAACACACGTTCTGTACCGATAGTTGCAACAAATCCGGCGGTTACAGTCAAGGGACGTAGGGAGCAATTCAATATTAGTCATATGACTGTTCATCGCAATTTGAATAAGATACGAAAAGTATCAAAGTTTGAAAAACGGGTCCCACATGACCTGTAAATCGTCAAGAATGTGCTGATTGTTGCAAGTTACTTCATTCTCGGCAGCTCCAGGCACCTTTTTTAGAGGAAATTGTTACTGGGGATGAGAAATGGATCCTTTTTCACAATGTTAAGCTCCGTCGTCAGTGGCTCAGTCACGATGATAGACATGTGCCCCAACCGAGAGGCGACCTTCACCCGAAGAAGTTCTTGCTGTGTGTTTGGAAAGGGATAGGCAAGAAATCAACCATTACAATAAACTATAACCAAATGGTCACCACAGCTGAAGTTTACTGCCAACATCTTTGGCGTTTGAAAACAGTTTTTAGTGAACAGAAATGGGGGGTTATTCTGATAATGATAATGCATGTCCACATACCGCTTGAATGGCCAATGATCTTATAAAAGCATTTGGCTGGGAAAAATGATTCATCAACCATACTCTCTTCTAACCTTGCTCCAACTGACTATCCTGCAAAACCATTTTGAAGGACAAGGTCTCAAGAGAAGAGGTTGAAAGTCAATCAACTCTGCCTACCAGGTGCCGTGTTGGCTGAGTTACGGTAACATGCGTAACCAGAAACAGAAAAAATATTATTATTATATAGATAATAGCCCTACTTTGTAAGTAATGCTTAATTAATTCCTGACCACTGACAATCCCATTGTTCTTTATTTTCAATGCATTTCCATGCTAAAATCATTAGCAACGCATTTGCATTATACATATACGATCCCTATTCCGCCAGTAACACTTTCCTTAATTCCTGAACACTTACAATCCCTTTCTTTCTGATTTTCAAAGCATAGTATATAGATTGAATGTCAAAACTTGCAAGAGAAATCTTAGGTCAGAAATTGCAAAATTCCGTGATTAAATAAACAAATTCTACTGATAAATTCTAATGTTATTATATAATGGTGATTTGCATTCATTCATCACCTGTGAATGATCTCCACAAATTGCTTTCAGTTAATAATTTGATAATTACGTAATAATAGCTTTTTTTATTTTTCCCTAGCATAAGTTAATCAGATGCGCGAACCGAGCTGAGTTTGGCATGAGGCCACAGCTGTTGGCAACCAACGAGGATCGAACTATCTTTCCTAGTGATGGTCTCCAATGGACGACACCATAACCAACTAGGCTACCAAAGCTGTCAGGATTTTACTCTCATTTGGCTTTCTGTATCGTATTAAACTAAACTTAGTAAATATGAGAACTGAGCAGTTATTTTTAAATATTGAAGATCACAAATGCATAAAAAGAGATGGTATCTGTATATTCTCCTAAACAATTAAGGAGAAGTCAGTAATACATAAGAATAAGAAGTCAGTAATAAATAAGAGAATGCAGAGATTATTTGAAATCGAAAAGCTAAAATATTTCCAACTGTCCAACAATGTCATCTTGCTACCCACTGTGCAGATGCCACCAGTCATCTAATATTCGGCTTGGTTGCAGGTACCGGAAGGACATCAAAGTTGGCATCTAGCCCTCTCAAACGGGTCTTCATTCCCTGTAACTGGAATATTACCAAATCAATAAACACAGAATAAATTGAAAATGTCAAAACAGATTCGAAAGTTACGGATGCGGCATTGGCCAATGAAGTTCTGTGCCAAGAATCGCATTGACTGTGAGATATTCAGGAATTTTTGTTGCATAGGAATATGCATTTTAAAATCTTTTATTTTTACGGTATTATTATTTTATATAGAAATGAACTTTGTTTGTGACATGTTCATTATCAATCCAACTATAAATTTGTCTTATTTATTTAGACTTGTTTGGCATTACTTTTTTATCAGGGCAGTAACGAGCGGAACCCCAAAACATTTTGCCAACAAATATATTTTATCATATCAGACTGCTACAATGCAAGGAATTTGGGTCCTGAGATGCTAGGAAATTCGAAATTTGGTTAACTCTTGGCCATCCCAAAACATTATTTTACATAGGGACTACATGTTATATCGCCCATTACGTATTAAGTCAAACGTGCCTTGATTTTTTCCATAATAATATAAACAATTTCTAAAAAACTTGATGTTTTGCAGTAATTCGTTTTGTACCTTAAATAGGAATTAAATATTATTATATATGTTTTTATTATCAAGTCAAAATATAAATTTCACTTGAAAAGTAAATGGTGACCGTCGCACTACTGCGTCGACACAAAAAGGTTGGGGACCCCTGCTATAATGTATAGATGATATTGTATGGGCGCCTTACCGTGGAGCAATAGGTAGCAAGTTAGACTAACAGTCAGTTACTACAGTACAGTGCTGTTCGATCCTCATTGGTTGTCATATGCTTTGTGGCTTTAATAAGCTAAACTCTGTAAATATGTGTTTATTTTATTCCAATTTAAACGGTGTGTGTGTGTGTGTGTGTGTGTGTGTGCATGTGAGTGCGTGTCTGTCTGTTTGTATGTTTGCACGTGTGCGTGTGTCTGTTTTTACGTGCGCGCGCGTGTTTTGTGTTGAAATTTGAGTTGGATGAACGACATATATAATAATGCATTTAGACGCAGCCTTATAGATATGTGTTAACCGTAGCTAAGTCTGGTTCAGAGCGACAATTTCAGGAAATCAGTGACGATTGAAATCACTCCACAATAGTTTATGAGACAAGCTTGCTAACCATCGATCTATGCTAGGTGTCCTTAACCGCGTCAGTGTGTCCGTCTGACTCTCTACAAGATTGTGAACGGGGATGCAGTCTGAGATACTATCATTAAATGTAACCAAGTGCCTTTAATGACGTGAAAAAGTTCCGAATTTTGAATGTGAACATTTTTGAGTGATTACATTTCTGCTTGTATATACAATTTAATTTAGAAAGAAAAAACTAAAATAAGTCTAGGTCTAGTCGGTGTGAAGAAGCGGAATAGTTGTCAAGATTAAAAACAGACTTCGAATTCACTTTACTGCTCGGGCCTTTGGGAAAGGCATGAATTCGACTCTCCCTGTACTCTGTTTCGTCGACAGTTATGTCTATGAAACGGGGTACATAGAGAGTTTGTAACGAAAGTTCTGTCCGATGTTTCAATTTATTTAGCAACATAAATATAGTGATACACTTAATTATTAATATACACTCCTTGTATGTTTCGATAACTTTATTCAATCTATCAAATACAAATAATTAAGCAGCAAAAATGGTGATGGGTTGGTCACCTAGCAAGAAGAGATGAAAATAGATGTGGCAAAAACTCCGGTTGGTGCCCATCGGACAGTAAACGCAGTAGGAAAAGACCAGACAGATATATAGAAATATAAACGATAATATTATACTCAAGACGACACATGAGTTCTCCGTTAGAAATGTTACATTTGTTTCAATTGCTGTTTTGCCCTGAGTATTTGAATAGGCCAAATATTCTTTTTTCTCACTGAGACAATAATTTGAATTTTTTGAACGCCAACGCGTGTTATATACTTTAGAATTTCAAATATCGGTAAATAAGGGTTGGTTTTGAGTTTTGTTGTTTTGTGTTTGTGTGTGTGTGTGTGTGTGTGTGTGTTTGTGGGTGGGTGGGTGCGTGCGTGTGCCCCCCACCCCGTTGTGTAAGTTTGATTAAATATTTGTTTTCGGGAGATAGAATAAAATTGGAAAATAAAAAAAGAACACGAGAGAGAGATAGGAGAACGTCGATTTTATTTATATAAATTAGTGTTAATTGTTTTTTCGCTGTATGCTATTTCGGCTTATAAAACATTTTTATAGGAACGCTCAATCTGTATAACAATGCTGGAAACATAACAGCTGATAACCTGGATACAATATCGGACTACAGATATAATGACTGTTGTTTATAACGTACAAGTGTTCCGACTCAACAATAAGCGATCAGGATTCACCGACATATAATTTAGACGTGAGAAAAACTACGATATAAAACTCGTTGTTAGTAACGTCGTTAGGCGATTTAATACGATTAAGAAAATATAATCATGAAGATAATACAATAAAGATTGTTATCCAGCGAACTTTGTCCAAAACATAATATTGTATTATTGAGCCTGCTAAATTAATGCTTTCTAAAGTTGCTGTTACGCAAGGATTAACCTTGGTGTCTGGACAAAATCATTGATGTGGGATTTATCTGAGATTATCTCTGCCTGTTTTTAGAAGCTGACAATCCCACTTGATTGAACAATCCTTGGTATCAAGGTCGCTAGATTTGCTGTGCCCCCCACTCTTTTTAGTCTGGAAAGAATTTTCCACCTTGATTTTTCCTCGAGGAAAGTAATCTTTGAAGAAAGTGTTTGATGCACACGGGTACTTGCCTGCTAGGACATTTATGGACGCATTCTTACACTTGAATACATCTCTCTCAGTTTTCCTCTCTTTTTCACACACACACACACACACACACACACACACACTCACACACACACAAACACACATGTTTCATTTCTCACTTAGTTTAACCCGTTGCAGAAGGGACCAGCCAGATCTACAGGCCGACCAAACACTTGCATCTGGTGGCAAGCTTCAATATTCCATGAGTAAAAATACCTCTACAATATATCCCGAGCATATTCCTACTAGAATATATGTATGGTATGGAGAGGTTAACTCGTGTTGATAGATTACAAATTAAATTAAATTTGAGTTACTTTAAAACTTGTAAAATTTAGAAATAAAATGTCTTCCACTAACAAAAGGGAAATGTTTCGTGACTGAGCGATAGTTATGTATTTTCAGTCGACACCAGTGGCGGCTGGTCGAGGACAGCTAACATTTCAAAAACTCATTTTCAATGTAAGCAGGACATCCTCACTTGCAAGATTGGCGAAACATAATCTTCCTACCCTCATTTTTATTCATTTGGCTCTATGCTACACTAAGATGAGTTTAGTAAATATCTATGTACTAAAAGCCCCATTCTTTGAAATCTATATTCAGCAATAGATGATAAATTAATTTAATCCACAAATATAAAATGAAGTGTGTGTGTGTGTGTATGTGTATGTGTGTGTATGTCTCTCTCTCTCTCTCTCTATATATATATATATATAGAGAGAGAGAGAGATAGAGAGAGAGAGAGAGAGAGAGAGAGAGAGAGAGAGACAAAAACAAGTAATTGGGTGGAATCCGCAATAGGTTTCGTGAAGTTTTAAGGAAAAAGGAAATAAAGGAAAATAGCCAGGCTTGGGTTTAGGTGTATTTATTTTTTGTCATAGGTTTTTTTACATAAAAATAGTAAGTATACCGTAACCGGTTTCGCTGTGTCTGTTGTCAAAAGGCGTTTGTAGGTGTATATATATACACACACATGTTGAGTGATATATGTATATATACATATATCTCTCAACACGTTCTCGCTTCTTTCTTTCGTATTTTCTTTTACACACGCACACATACACACACATACGCACACATAAGTGAGTGCAAGAAGTATCCGATACATTTAAAAGAGTTCGATTTAACATACTTACACAGCTTCCAAATTGACAGAATTTCGACAAAAGATTTATTTTTCTATACAATGTTCAATCTTCATTTTTGTATTTGTTTTATTAATACTAATCATTGGTTAGAATTATGTCAATCATGAAGCTGTCTAAGCATGTTAAATGATATGTTTGCAATATATCGGATACTTTTGCACTCACTGTATAGAAAGAGAAAGAAAAGAGAGAAATTAATTTAACTGATTTATTGACTGCCTACGCATTGCTTTTGTTTTTCTTTGCCTTCCTCTTCCCGGTATTTAGCACCGAACTTCTCCCCATTACAGGCTCGGCATGTCTTTTCATGAAACCCTTCGTTTTCTATTCAAAGCCTTTGTTGCTACCTCAAAGTTGCTTTGAAAAGCAGAACAAGAAAATCCTTAGGGAACACACGGTAAATGAGTTATCAACAATGTCTGCACTTTGAATTAGTAAAAAAGAACTGAACAAGGGTTTAAATAAATGTCTAAGTGATTAACCGAATTCAATTAGATGTCATTCCCAAACTAATTAAAATTAAAAATTATATAATTATAGAAACAGCTGGGAGCGAACCCTCCACTCAATCAGTCAGTACTGTCATCAACAAAATCGTATGAGAACCTAATGGTATTCCCCTTCTTTACCCCTACATTTGAAAACAAATCATGACGTAACTGATGACGTAATCATTTCGTGTTGCAGATTCTTTTATAAACAGTATAGGAATTTATAATTGAAATACTTTTTTAAAGACTTTTGTGAACGATATTTGAAATTAGACTTAGAAACAACATCACCACAGATATCTCTCTATATATCTCTGTCTCTGTCTGTCTCTCTCTTTCCCCCCCTCTCTCTCTGTCTGTCTGTCGTGCTGTCTGTCTCTCTCTCTCTCTATCTCTCTCTCTCTATATATATATATATATATATATATATATGTATATATTGCATACTCAAAAACTTTAAAGTAAACAGTTTTTAGAAATAAAGATTTTAAAGGTTTTAGAGGGGTGTTCTATTTACAATGTAACTATAATGCTAAACTTAACCCTTACTTTCCGTTCAATATACATGTATACACATACATATATTCTCATTTTATATGTTTATATATAATTCCTTAAGGGAAGAAACGACACTTTTTTCACCTTTAAGGGGTCAAAAATGGAAACTTTTATCGGTAAAGTCTGAAAGCGTTGGTCCTTATTTTTACTCCTTAAATATTTAACCCGGCGTAGACCGGTACTTTAATGATCTAATGCCAACGGACACAAAGGTAATGTTCAACGATAAAGTCCCCAAAAAGGTCATAAAGATAGAAGGTGGGATTCTAGAAGAGGTCGATGAATACATCTACCTAGGTCAGGTAATAAAGCTAGAGAAAGACCATGACTGCAAAATAAAATAACGCATAACGATAGGTTGGAAAGCATTTGGTATGAATAGAGGCATTCTGAAGAGCACCTTGCCAAAGCGTAAAGTATGCAACGGCTGCATAATACCAGCCATGACTTATGGATGCGAAACATGGAAATTAACCAAACGAGCTGGAAACCAACTCAGGATATCACAGAGAGCCATGGAAAGAGCAATGCTAGGGACAGCTCTAAGAGATAGAAAAAGATCAACATGGATCAGAGAGAGGAATAGAGTGAAGGATATTATACAACTAATTAAGCAGCAAAAATGGAGATGGGCTGGTCAACTAGCAAGAAGAGATAACGATAGATGGGGGAAAGGACTAACCGACTGGTGCCCATGGGACAGTAAACGCAGTAGGAAACTGCCATACACAAGATGGGGGGGGGGGCAAGATAGAAAAGATTGCCGGTAAAACGTGGCAGAGGTTAGCACAAGATAGGTTGTCATGGAAGGGGTTGGGAAAGGCCTTCCTCCAGCAGTGGACTTATAACGATGATCACTAGTACTAGCTCAAAGTTGCCGTCAATTCAACAAAGTCTTGAGTTAAGAGTCGTCTAGTACAGAGGTTGGTGAACAGGGATAAATTACATTCATTGGGGCTAATGAAGCCCCCACCCCCAAATATATAGATACAGTTTACTTTACATAATCTTTATACGTACGTCTTCTGTATGATGTGTGTATTAAATGCAACTGTCGCCACGCTGTTAAATACTTTGATTCTTCATTATTTCAGAACATAATATTAATTTTAATTTAGGTAAGTGCAATTATTTTAATTTGTCACCGGCACGGGTCCTGGTAATGTCTCTGGCGCCACCCGGTGATCTGCACTTATACCCTAAATTCGCACGGGCATTTGTACTGTTTTGAGGCTGACGTAAGTCCACGTCAACCATGCCAACCACATCAATTATGTCACTAATGTCTATGCGTAAACTCACGTGATATTATATCACCCATGAATTGAATCTTAATGAATCTTTGTGTCGATAGCATTTTTAACAAGACAATAACAGCAGTCTGACTGATTGCATTCTTGTCAACATACTATTACAATGACTTTTGTCAAAAACATAACATCGCGTATTCTTTTCAGTTAGGCGGAGTAATATCTCTTTTTGTATATTTATTAACGAAATCCTATTCTTCTAAAAATATTCAATACAACTATCTACCCTACATGCAATATAACATTCTCCGAGAGGAGCTCATTGTCAATGACTCCCTTTCAATCCCACCATATGTTGTACGGTTACTGCTGGTTCGTTTCCACTATTAATCACTCTCGCAATTTGTTTTAAAAACAGAACATTTTCGTTATGTGGAAGCGACTAACATAACCAAGTTGGTGCAAATAATTTTCAACGATTTATTTAGATATGTTGATTATGTTGGCTATCTTCCGCGCCGTATAACGTTGCTTGATCCCTAGTGATGTTTTGACTTGATCGCTCTTAATATCACTAGGTGTACCCGACCGTAGAACATCGTCCAGCAAGAAATCTCCAGCACAAACATTGCAAATAACTGTTGATACGTTCGGTCATTCACAATACCTTTTCCATAAACTTCATAAATCATTTTTAATTTTGAGTCTCATTTTTAATTTTCTTAACAAAGCATAATACGTCGAAAATGATCCTTAATTTCATCAACCTTCAATGTTAAAATCAATAAACAAAAATACGCCAATTGTAACATATATTTATAAAAATATGTACGCTAATATGGCAGCTGTCACAATACAATCAAAAGCGACCTTTTTCAAGGTAGTTAATTAAAACTAATCACAAATACAGAACAAACCTTTTGCCCAAACCAATAATACAACGGGGTTTTCAACATTATGGAGATTATTTTCATATACTTTGGCTCGAATCGAGACAGCCGGTTGAAATAAAGAATACTCTTGCTTGTTTAACTACAACTTTTTTCTTTTTTACCTTTTCTTTACTTTCCTCCCATGTAGATACGAATCGACAATATTCTTGTTCGAATGAATCTACGTATTATTCTTTTTCATGTAAATTTGTTGTAAACCATAGCTATTATAGGCTTTCTTCTCTGTTCAAGGATCTCTTTTGATATCTACATAATACAGTTTCCGACCGACAGAGTGCGCTCTCTGACATAACGCTTTACAATTTCTTTCAATGAAAGCATGATCTGCGTCTGCGCAGACAAAGTGGACATGTCCATTTTCGATTCCCAAGGGGGGGCGTGGTCTGAACGCAATGCTTTGTAATCCACTGCGCTAATTCACTGGCAATGGAAGATTTCTTACTATTCTTATTCTCCTTATCCTCCTCATTCTCATGGTTTCCCCCCTTCATAGATTACAGGTGTGCTCCGCTTTTCGATAGATCCCAGCTTTTCGAGGGGTCGGTTTATGCTACTTTGCTTTTACTAGAAAGAAAAGGTGGAAAGCGAAAATAGCATTTCAGCGTTTGTTTTGTCGCGAGTCGTTATAGAGGCAGCGCGAACACCCCCTTTCTCTCCTACACCCTAGTCTCCTGTACATTCAACCACCCCAGCCTTGGACGACCCAGCCTAACATAGCATCATCACCATTTGGGGGTGGGGGTCTGCGAACACTAAAAAGATTCTTCTTCTTCGCTCTACGGCATTTAAGATAATGAAAGTTTTTTTATAGGAACGCTCTACTTTCGGATAGTGGGGGAAAACCTGTACTATAAAGGTCTGAGTAAATCGCAGTTAACTCCCTTGGAAAACCTATTCTTAGAAAATGTCTTTCGAACTTTCGAGTTTACCAAACTGTCGTCTAACGAATAATGGTATAACAGTGATATTCACACCTTAACTACTCGGGGATATCTTTTCAGTAATTAAATCTTCTAAGGAATACCTTCAAGAGCAATTTTCCCTTCACATACACACACCCACATGTAACTATTGGATTTTGGCCGTGTTTATGGAATTATCCGAATGTGTATAAGCCCAAATAGAAAATACACACCCGGATGAAAAAGTGAGAACGAAGCTTACCGAGGAAAAATAGACGCTGGTCTATAGTCCACAACTGAGTACAGAGTTTTCGGTCCCCTGTTGTTTTGGATCCCATCCCGAGTGTGTCTTGGCTTGACGGAGCACATCCCTCTCCGAACTCTTTACGCTGAGTGACTAGCAGAGAGACTGGTATGATTCGGCCATGCTTTGAGCTCACGACCTACTGTACCAGAGGTGAGCACTTTACCACTGGGCCACGGTGAAATTGTCTGACAAAACAGTATTAAAAGATACAAAAGATAGCATAACCTATCTCAGAAAGTTAGATACTAATTACCGTAGTACCGAGATTTTGTTACTTAGAAGTAACAAAATCTCAATACTACGGTAATTATTAATGTAAATTAAAATGGGGTTAGAATGAGAGAGATAGGGGGAGGGGGCATGTCTGTGCATGTAAATGAAAGAGAGCTTGTATGCATAATTGAGGGAAAGTGGACGTGTGTGAATGCGCGAGTGTGTGTGTGTGTATGGGCAAATAAGAGTTTGTGTATAGTTAACATCATTGCGTGTGCAGATAAATATGAACAGACTGTGATAGATAGATAGATGTCAGCTTATGTTACACTGTTGTCTTTCCGTGAAGTCATCATGACATTTTACAAATACAATTTACTTTTCATGTTCTTCTGACGTTCTGTGTGCGTTGTGCGTGTGTATGTAAGAGACGAAAAGCCGAACGAGTCGGACAGACATACAGACATAGAGACATACACGCACTGGTCATTTCCTCATTTTACGCAAACACAGATGCAATTACCGTGTCCTAGTGCTCGCCTCCGGTTCGGTATGTCGTGGTTCAATCCACGACCAAGTCATACCAAATACTTTTTAAATGGTACCCAATGTCTCCTGCTAAGCACTCAGAACAGGGACTAGGATACCAAATTACGTCGTAAGATCATAGAAGTTAAGTAACGTCGGGCCTAGATGGGTGACCATTGGGGAATATCAGAACAAAGCTACGACAGGCCCATATGTACCTAACCCTGTTATACCCTCAAAGAGGTTATACGTGCAGAACGTTATACATGATACAAATATGCAGCATTTCATTAAATCAAGTGCGTTTTATTTCTAAGAAACAAAGGAATCGGTTAAATGGTTGCACTATTTCTGACAAGTAGGTATTACCTAAATATTATCTTTGACACCTTATTCTTCGACTCATCCATACATGCCCATTCACTAATATAGGATTATATAAGAAGGAGGAAATCTAAATAATATATATGTATATATACGTACATACAAATATATAAGAGGAAGAAATGTCGATAGGATATATA
>VCCN01006694.1:275543-289186 GCA_006491835.1 Architeuthis dux | reverse complement strand
CGGAACAGGGATTGCTGGGAGCTTCCTCGGCATGTTTATATATTTATATAAACATTATAGTTTCTTCACCATTTATTTGAACCTACACACATGTATTTCTTTTGGGGCACTAATTCGTGACTTTAATGTCATGGTATCTCAATAGCGGAGTGCTGAGAGACGGGTAAAGTTTAATTTTTTTTAAATGTATCTTTCTTTCAGTACTAATGTAATTTTTACAGTACCTATATTATATAGAGTACTAAATTATGTGTTTGTACTCTAAGAAGTAGAGAACTACGCATCACAGAGGAGAAACAAAGGCATATGTGAAATCATGTCACAATTTACCTATAGCACACATTTTAAAGTCGAAGTTTTACACGTCGATTTCCATGGAGTCTGCGTTTGCGCTCGCATGAAAAGAAAAAAATATCGCTAAATAAATCAGTGAGAGCAACAATGGAGGAAATTTTACTTTTTTTGTTTTTAATTTAATGAATTTTCGATGTTGTAGACATTCAAACCTTCCGGAAACTTGTCAGTTTTGAGAACAGAAATATTTAAAAGTTTTATAAGAGGAGGTTTATTTACAATATAACTAAAATGCTAAACTGCACCCTTACTTTCCATTCGTCATAGGTGATCATGGACGTGAATTTCTCTTTCTCTCAGGGCTTAGGTCAGTTTGGCAGTATTCTTTAAGGAATATAACCCCAACCTGACAATAAAACATGTTTTTCTTAGAGCAAAAATCCTAACATTAGCTCTAATCATAATCCAAATCCAAATGCAACAATAAAACATGGGCGCAATTTAAATCCGATAATCCGCTTTGACGTGCGAGCTACTAATGCTAAAAGTGATCAAATGAATTCTCGGTTTTGAGAAGAAACATGTTTTACGGTTTTAGGAGGTGGTACGTAGGCCTTCCAGGTGTTGCACGCTGGCCTGTGTGGGTCTGCCCGAGAGGGTGTGCTGGCCCAACTGTTGAAGAGGATCGAGTGCGCGCAATTGCACCGTCCCCGTTGATTTCATGAATTTTCTTTCCAGTGTTGTTAGATTTAGAGGTTTTTTCCCTGAGCAACGCCGGGTAACTCAGCTAGTTTATTATATAGATAGATATAAAGTGTCAATTACAAACACAGCATAACCAACTCGTACTTATGACTACAGTACTTGTATTAGCAAAAAGCAATGTTAATTCTGGTCATAGTTTGAAACTCAACTACTTCAGATTTACAAGCATTTTTTTAAAATCAAGAACACCTACTTGGATAAATTTGGGGAAAAGATAAGAGGGAACAATCATGGAAAATCTCATTGAATCATGAACGCTTAAGATTAGTGTCTAAATAATCTTTATTTCGGCTTCTTGGTTCAATATTCTAGCTCTGAATAGAAAGCCTATGAAAACTAAATGATCCCGTGTCCACTTTTTGCAGTTACCATGTAAGCGTTTGACGCAAATTGACCAGTCACGCATCAAGAAGAAGGAATCAGACAATCAACACTTTCAAGAGAGGTTTTTAATTTTCTCTAGTCGATTTTTCTTTTTAGTCTTCTCATTTTTTCTCGTTTTTTCCTGCTCTCTCTCTTCTTCATTTTCTTTATAATAGCTTAGTCCTGTACAAACAAGGGTGGATAGGGACCTCAAAACGGCCCGGGCAAATACCGAAAATCGACCCATCATTTAACTTCGAGTGTGTGGAAAATTTATGTAACAAAAAAAGAAGTTAATATATAAAAGTTGTGCGCTGTTTCTATCATCAAGTGAGCGAATGTGTGGAACCTTACAATTTACAATCTGTTTATAGTCAACCGAAATTTGGCCGCGTATAAGTAGGGATTACCGAAATGGGTATTAGAACATATTCTAAGGTCAATATCAAGTATTGTTTTAGCCTACAGCGAGAGCAATCGCTTACGATGTACGCCCACTATTAAGAAATATTAAGTAAAAACCAAGCAGATGCAAATACAGAATGAACAAAAAATATGTATTACATTTTAGAAGTTAAGACTTTTTATATTTGACGTATTTTTGCAATATCAGAATTTTCCAAACATTTTCATAAAGCTTGAAATAAACCCCCAAACCCTTTAACAGCAAAAGTATGATAATACAAACATATGAATTACCTATTAAAAAAAAAGAAAAATCAAAATCTATTAAACAAAATATGAGATTTAAAACCAACTGTTCTTGATCTAATTTGAACGAAAAGTCTCTGTTTACTGATTCCGTTGTTTTAACGAATGCAACATAATAAGTAATGCATATGAATATTGAAATAATCTTTCTTACGTTGGTACAAGTTAAATACTGCAGTCCCTCCTATAGCACTTGTAGCATTGATTTATCGCATCTAATACTTCAACAGTAACGATATTTCTGTTGTTGTACCACGTTAGGGTTAGAGGTAGAATTAAGGGTAGGGCTAGGTAATTCGGTATCACAGTCATTGAAGTATGAGATGTGAAAATAAAGCAAGCAATACTACAAGCTCTGTAAGAGTGACTGCACTTTGTTGGGGGGACCGCACTTACTTGACTTGTACCCTTACGGTCTCTCTACGCTGAAACTTATTTTGGCTCTGACCTACAGGGCCTTGGTGGTCGTCAGGACATCATTCATTTGATTATACAGTTGATAACTTCCGACATAAAATTGCATATACAGACACCTACAACAAATGTAGAGTGTAGTATGTTACTCAGTAGCCAGGGCCGTACTTAAAGCAATGCAAACAGTGCAGTTGCACAGGGGCCCCCGGATTTTAGGGCCCAGACAAATATTTCTTTAAAATATTTTAATATTTTAATTTTTTGGCGGGTAAAAAAGTAAAATGTCTCAACTAAACTTGTTTGCGAATTGATTAACTTACATAGAGGTCGATTTTTGATCCATAATGCAATGAATATTTCATTCTCGTTTTGATTTGTTTGAAAATAATTGCAAAAATTGAAGGGCCCTCAAAGAATGTTATGCACTGGGCCCCATCAATGGTAGATTTTGCCCTGAAGTAGCACAGAAGTATTGAAACTAGAGAGGCCAATGATATCAACCTACTGCAGTGGTTCTCAAACTTTATTGTATGATGGCACACTAAGATATATATTTGACTTATGCGGCACACGAACTGTAAAAATGAAATGAATCATACAAAACCATTTCAGTAGTCAACAGGGGAAGTAATTTAAAGTTAAATCACTTCCTCCGTAGCCCATTGTCCACCCTTCCACAAATTTCCACAAATTTCCACAAATTTCCATAGAAATTAATTGGGAACTTTTAGAGATATCATATGGACAGACATAACATTTTGGCGGTATTATGTGGTTTGGACATATAACTACGACGTAGTGGGGGTAATTGAATCAGTTCTTTAGTACCCTTCCACAAAATCTTATTGATATTCATTAATATCTTGCGAACATATCTTCCATGGATCTGCTCAAAGATGTAATCAGTTCTTTAGTACCCTTCCACAACATCTTCTTTGATTCATTGATATCTTGCGGACAGACCAGACAATTTTGCGATTTTATGTGGTTTTTATAACTACGGCGTAGGGGAGGTAATTGTGCATGGATCCGCTCCAAAGTTTAATCAATTCTTCCGCAGCCAATTTCCCACCGTCCTCCAACATGCCATAGAAATTCATTAAGAACTTTTGGAGATATCGTGTGGACAGACATGAACATTTGGCGATATTATGTGGTTTGGATATATAACTCGCAGATTTTACAGAGGTCAACTATTTGTGGACATTGAACTTTACGGACGCGCGTGCACGCGCGCACACACACACTAACATAAGCACACATGTATGCATGTGCGGTGCACATATCGTCAGTGCAGTTAAATTTAGATGCACTTGTATTTAGCTACACTGACCTCGCCTTTATATTTAACTGATTGTAAATGAAAAAGAAAAAAAGGATACAGTTTCTTTTTATTTCACACTCAAAATTCCAATCGGGACCAGCTTAACAGTGTCAAAAGTCAAGAATAAAACCGAATGAAATTTTCCCGGCCCTAAAACACAAATATTCATTAATTAAATTAAGTTTTGATGGTCACTTTTCCTCCCTTGCTAAATTCGTGATGGGCAACATTTTTAAACAATTTTTATTTTCTACTATGTGGGTTTTTTGTCCGGTAGGGGTGGGTTTTTTGTCCGGGGGGGGGGGTGTTGTCAGTATCCCCCTCTTTCCAACTTCGTTGACAGAGGTAAATGAACAACAAACTTTCATATCAGCATACTGATATACGTGCTCATCACTCCTTTTTCCTTTCACCTGTCGCTAAAAAGGTTGAGATCTCACAAAATCTAGTGATAAAACCACTAGATCAGTAACGCTGTGGTGGAAACGGAGCAGACACAATATTCGTACTGGACACGTTTAAAGCTCGAAATACATGTTTGCGTATTTGAAAAAATTCACGCAGCACACTTGGGAGATATTGATGGCACACTATTGTGCCGCAGCACACGGCCTACTGATTTTGCCCGGTTGCTCGGCGGCCTAATCCGCCCCTGTGTACAAGTCTTAGTCTTGTGCAAGTCTGAATGAGAGGAAACGCTAGATTCTGTTGAGCCAATCCTCCAAATAGGAAAGATTTACAGTGAGTGTAAAAGGCATCCGATACATTTCAAAAAGTTCATCTTAACATCCTTATACAACTTGAAGATTTACACAATTTTGAGCAAAGATTAAAAAATACAAAAATCAAAAAAATATTGAAATAAGATGGAGCATCGAACGTTATGAATGAAATTCCGAAATCTTTGGTCCAAATTCTGTAATTTCTGAAGGCGGTTACGAGATACCACATTAAGATTGTGAAACCAGTGATTTTGCGAAATCCCTATGGATTTTGTGAAATCCCTGAACATTTCAGTAATTTCATGAAATCTCTAGTTTCACAATCAGTGTAGTAATGGTTAACAAGCTTGTGATGCTGACCATTACTTATGTAATTAGTTCGATCCTCACTGGGAGCCCCACTACTGTGGCTTTGTATCAAACTAAGCTCAACTTAAATATCAAGTATATTCTGCTTCAGGATTTACAGTGTATATACAGCTTAGTTTGACACAGGGCCACAACAGATTTCCTTTGATTCCACGTTATAGGCGATATGGAATGTAACCTCAAAACCCAGAAGTGGTTCACTCCTACTCATTTCCAGCTTTTGTTGAAAAGGTGTTAATATACAAAGATCGATTCAATTCCTGAAGCATTGACAGCTACAGTTCTGGAGAAAACTGATGTAATAACACAGGTATAGGCAGACATTTGGATCGGCCACAGTTCCTAGAATTACGAATACAATGTACTAGTTATTGATTATTGATTAGGAATATATAAATGTATTGATTATTTCTACAAGAGTGAGGATTCACTATCAAAAGCTTTACACATTTCTTATGTGTGCTTACCATTTACACTTACCATTTACACTCACCATGTGACATATTTGGACTGTGCATAGAAAAATCTTTCGGAAAATTCTAAGAATATTTCCGTAACATTTTTTACTAGCCGTCATAAATAAACGAGAATATTTGATCGGCACTTATGACTAGGATTGGAATATATGTGGGCTCTGCCTGTGAGCTCCCCGGCCATCTGTATAGGACCAGCGTATAGTATATGTGCGCCCATTGAAAAGTGTTTCACACGCACAATATTATGGACTAGCAGGGAATCCCGGTGTTGCCCGGGAAAAGGAAACCTCAAAACCTCAAATGCTAAACTGTGTTTGGTGTGCAAGAAGTTATTTTATCCCAGCTAGTTTAATTAACATTAATTACAATTTAGGATTGTTCATTGACCGGATGTCAGCATGTCCCAGGGTCCGGGCGTCAGAATTTAGCATGTTCCAGTGCCCGGGCGCGTGAGAGGGTAGGATACACCTTTAATAGCATTTCTTGAAATGTGGTGGTGATGTACCACAATGTTTTGGTATTGTGACATCTCCACTATCTATGTCTCTTGTAGCTGACAATTGCCCAGTTGAAGCAAAACATTTGAAAACTGGCCTGACGAGAGCTATCTATTAAGTGCAACTCTCATGTTGGTAGAAAGATGAAGCTTTCCCTCTCGTCTCCAATTATAGGATCGTTTGAGGCATGCTCTCTTACCGCGAAAAGTAACACATATTATGGGACAGGTTATATTAAAAAAGGAAATGAGATCAATCTTTACCCCGGAGAGCGCGGACCCGGGTTTACTTTGTTCATGCATTATTCTGGGATGCATCTGGACCTCCTTGCCAAAATTGGTAAAGATTAATTGGGAAATGGCAACGTTGTTTCAAGACAAATAAACAAACAAGCAGACAAACTTTAGCGTTTATTATATAGATGTGGATACACACTGCGTTTTAGATTTCTTTCTCTATGGAACAATAAAAAATAATTTAAAAATTCGTAACGGTATTTAATATTATCTGGTATTATGGAATCACTACGATCACCCGGAAGCACTGATCCAGCACTACTGTCTTGTCCGTACTTTTTAAATTTTAATGCATTAACCTTATCTTATTATCTATTAGAAGATGAAATGTTGATTTTTTACATCATACAGAATAATGCTAAAATTAAAGGTTTACTAATTTAATTGCATTATTTTGCAAATTCAAGGTAAATATAAATATAATTCGTTATTATTGGAGGTTTTGGAGCCCTTAATAGCAATTGTGTCTACACCACAAGTACAAATTAGGGCATGATCCTGCTCATGCTGCTGATAACTTTAACAAAGCATTTGGAGTGAGCAGTACTAGAGCGAACTATTCAGCGTTGGTTCAATAGGCTTAGGTCTGGAAATATGGATATACCAATAATAAACTTCAAAGGAGACCAAAACCTGTCCTTAATGATGAAGAATTATCGATAGCAGTGACCCATGAACAATGGACCGGGCATTTTCTGGAGATTTTAGGACTTCAACAGCGGCCATATGACGTCATCTCAAGGCAATAAGAAAGGTTAAAAGGTTGGGGAAATGGGTTCCACATGAACTGACTGAAATTCTACATGATAGTTCTAGACCCACCACCTCTCTGCTGACTGTGTCTAAGCTAAGAGAATTGGAATATGAAGTATTACAGAATCCTCCATATTCACTTGTCATTTCTCCTACAGATTATCATTTTTTCAAGCATTTTCAACTTCATATCCGTAATAAAAGGTCCAATAATTGGGAAGTCAATTCGTGCTTTTAATGGATTTGTGGCCACTTAACCTAAATAATTGTATAGAGATGGCATATTATCATTAAAAAAAGAATTATTGCTTCAAATGAGTGATATTTTGATTGAATATTTACTGTATTTTATGGTTTATATCATTCTTCATTTTACTATTAAAAACGAGATTTCAAAAGTAACAACCTGATAAAATCTACAATGCGGACACAGCATACATTTTATCTGTCTACTCTCTCTCTCTCTCTCTCTCTCTCTCTCTCTCACTTACCCTATCTGTCTCTACAACACACACACACACACAGACGCGCACTTATACAAACAATTATTACATTTAACAAAATAAATACTCGATAAGAGTTCTGAACTCGACAACATTCTGCTATATACCGCAATCACCCGGGTTATGCAATTAGGGTGATGACGTAAGAAAAAGTCCTATATCTGCAGTTTCCCTTGTCGCCTATATCATATCGGCGTAATCCAGGTTGGCCAATTGTTGAATATATTTGCGTCCTCGTTATTATTTGATCGCACAAAGAACTTTTGGTTACTTGAACTGTAACTCCACTTTACTATGTGTCATTCACAAACGACTTGCGTCTAGCCAGTCCCCCCTGTTCACAATCGGCTTCGACTTCAGCTTCCAGAACGAAGCTCTCCTCAAAATGTGACATGAGTCTCATCGACTACTTGACTATATTTCTCCATTTATACAATTAGCACTCCGCTGATTAAGAAATGGTAAGAGGTGACGTCAAAGTAGTATAGAGAGTAGCCAACACAAGAGAAACGTTTTTACTTGTGTTGATTTCTTGTTTTTAATTGTTGTGTTGCAGCCCAGACCTGAGGGACTGTGGTGTTTCTTTATTTAATTTTCTACAAAATGAGGGTCAGCAACGATGCAAGTGAAGTATTTACCCTGTCCAAAACAATATCAACTTAGTCATTCTTTGATCTTCAAATAAAGTTGTTATCAGTCAAAGAGAATACAAAATATGATTTTTTTCTCTGAATTTCTGAGATAAGGTTCTCATTATACACTGATTTACTCAGACTAGTGTTCTCACCTTTTTGTTTCGACCTTTGTACGTTCCGACCTTCTTCGGTGTCGGTAACCACCTGAGAATTTCGAACCGAACAATTTATTCAATCAATGGGGGTATATCGTTCCCATTCCGCTGCCCATGCAAGAGGATATCTCGTATGTTAATTCTCCATAGTTAATTCGTTATTGCTATGATACTTATATGACTTTATTGCACTAACCTGGAAGAATTAACTGATACGTGATATCATCTAGCATGGACAGCGGAATGAGAACACGCTACTCTTGTGGATTGGATAAAGTGCACGGGTCGAAATTTCCAGAGGGTTACCAACTACGACAACACCTGAAGAAGGCCGGAGGTTACAATGCGATGCGATGCGATGTGACTATAACAACCAAGATGAGTACACATGTTTGAGTAAATGGCTGTAAAAGAAAATATAACCTTTTTACGTGGTCTGGAAAAGAATTGATTTCCTCAAGAATATTAAAAACAGATTAAAGAAAGGAACAAAACATTTGTATTGACAAAATAATATTTATATCATATATATATATATATATATTCATATCCGATTTACATACATATATTATCTATGCGTGTCCTCTTTGGGGCAGATGCACAACATACAGAAGTGCTTCTATGTTGCTAAGTACAAAACATGATAGATGATTAAATTACTTAATAGCACAATTAGTTCACTCCGAGTCCGAGATTAGCGTTTATTTGACATTCAGACAAACATTTTCTGTTCTCTATTTTTCATTCTGTTATTGTGATTTGATTTTTTGACAATGTCCGTTATCGTTACGTCAAGGTTTTTGCTGAGTGCGTCAAGTCTGGTGACAATTTTGGGATTCCCGATTGGTTATGCTACATAAATCCAGTTCTTTTAGTTTGATTTACGTTTATTGGTTGCCTGTGCCAACTGGATGAGTCGTCTGATAGCGCATCACAGATGTGGCGGTCATCAGATCAAGGATGTCCGAATTTAGGAACAAAATCCTGTATCTGTATAGTTTATTTCTATACTGAGATCATGTTCAATGACTTTCTCTGCCTTACGTACCATCAACTCGTGTTATTTAAGAGACTATAAAAAGTTTCTAACAATTTTGTGGCACATTATGAATTGGAGCATGGCAGAAATTGTACACGTAAATAAATACTGGAGGAGTGGATGACCTAACATATAACAGCTCAGAAAATGGAATTAGCGAATCGATTTCTACCTCTGGCTGAGACATAAATTGGAGACACCTCTGCTACGGATAAATAGAAGACACCTCTGATTCGACAAATAGGAGACACCTCTGATTCGAAACCCCTTAAAGCCCTCTTAAAGCGGTTGGATGTAACTTTGACTTCCTAATGTCAGCTCCTGCAGCCAAGTTGATACCAAATGTATCGCGCCCAGCTTTCCTTTGGACTACATCAGCGAAACCAAGAGGGGTATTCTGTGGACTGGGAATCCCAAGATCGCCTTACGCTACGCCTAGGCCTGTTCCCAGGAGAGGTCACTTTATTGTCGTTCCATTGCCTACCGAGACAGAAGCAGGTTTTTAGATAATTATTTCTACTATTTTCGACTTTCTTTACCCAGGACCAATTTCAAAAGGAAGGAAAATAACACCATGCAGACATTTTAGGAGTTAACCTTTTTCAATCTCGTCTGGTCTCACATTAACACTACTAATATGAGACCGTAACACTCAGTAATGTAGAGTTATAGTTGGGTAGATGTTTTAGTTGGGGAGAATATATAGAAGACTGAAAGAAATAGAGAGGAACAAGAGAAGGGACATCATCTAAAGACCACCGGATGCACAACGCACAACTGAGAAAGGCCGAAACATTGTGGTAATAACAACAAAGATGATAATAAGAATAATAATTCTTTAAAGACGATGATAGAGCATTTTCTATAGCATTTTTATCTTTCGGAAAATATGCGTGTGCTGCTTGCATTTAAGTAAAAAATAGATTATGCTCTTTGTTCATCTCGATTAAAAGAAAAACACATATCATACTGTAATCAGTATGAAGTGATCGGTGTTCGAACCCGGGTAAAAGCCAGGGTTGATTTCAAATGTTGAATTTAAGGCAGACATGCAATCAGAATCATATTATTCTGCTTGTTCCTACCCGAGTTCGAATATTTTCACTAATAACTTAAGGGAAAGGTTAAGTAGTTTAATGTAGGAGTATGAGGAGAAAGGAGTTAGGTAGTTTAAAAGGGTTTAGGAAGAGAGAAGCAGAAAAGAAAATTACGTAGTTTAAAAGGTAGGAACGCAGCGGGGAGAAAAGAAACTTATGTAGTTTATCGAAGGGGTAAGAAGATTTTCGCATGTGAATCCATGTGTGTATAACATTTAGAAAAAGGTATGGACAGGCAATGCAGACTGTAAAGGATTATTGAAAGAATGAGAAGATACAGGCAAAGGATGAGAGAAGAGCAGATACATGAGATAATGGATAATCTTGGTTGTCAACATCTATGGGATTTCCATTGGTTCAGCTAATAAAATATTGTGGCTTTAAAATAAAATAAAAACTGACACATGGAAATCTTGAGAGAACGCAACAGAAATTGAACAGTTTTAGCTATTACCATCAACATTTTTCAAAAACACGCTAGTCTAGTATGCTAATCTAGTATGCTAATCTAGTATGTTAATCTAATACTATCTATTCATTTACTTATTAGACTAGCATACTAGACGTACGAGTTCTCTGAAGAATGGTAATGTTAATAGCTGAAGCATTGTTGTATGAATGGGAATGTTGACTCTAGAATAGTCATCCTAGAGGTAGTTGGACATACAGTTTCAGTAGTATAGGTGGTAGAGGGGAGTACTAGTTATGGTGGTAGCAATAGTCATATGACTGAGACAGCTGCAGTGGGTGGTTCTATGGTCATGGCCATAGTCATAAAGGCAAATAATAATGAGAGTAGTAGTTGTATCATAGCATTTGAATAGATGGGAAAGAATGGAAGTAGGCTTAGCGCTGGTTTTGATCGTAAAATCAGCAGACTTTTGTTTGCTCTTGTTATTACCAAAATGATTCGGCCAATCTATTCTACGACCTTTTTGACTATACAATCCATATAAACAGAGAGGGGGGTCTTTTTTCTCGGTAATACAAAACAGAAAATGGTGGAAGTTGTGTTTCCGGTGATATAGACTTGGTAAAGGTTTACTACTCGCTACTTTAAATGAATTCATTTTAATATGTTTTCCTTTGCCTTTAAATGAGACATTGTTTTATATTTCCTTCCGTAATTCAAATAACGTTATTTATGCTGTAGAAAGGTCAGAATAATTGTTATATAATTTCATACCGTATTACTATTCGAATATGTAACAGAACATGATCGTAAATATATTCCTGGCTCTACAGAGAAGTATTCCCCCCGAATAGCAAATATTGATTGCTGACTTAGTGTCGGTCATTGATGATATACTTCTCGTCGTCGTTGTAATCACATTTGAAACCGTAAATGTTGTCGTAGAATGACGCTGATGGTGTAAGCAATGGTGGAAATAGTATCATTAATATAAGAGAGCCGTTGTAACTGTTGTTGTTGTTGTTGTGGCAAAAAGAAGACGTGACAGGGATGAACTTTGGTACAGTTAAATATGAATATACAGTGAGTGAAAAAAGTATCCGATAGATTGTAAAAGGTTCACTTTAACATACTTATACAGCTTAAAAATTGACCTTGAAGTTTTTTGATTTTGTAGTTTTGATTTTTGTATATGTTACATTAATATTAAATTCTGTCACGTTTGAAACTGTATAATTATGTTAAAATAAACCTTTTGAAATTTATCAGATACTTTTTGCACTTTACTTTACTAGAAATGCAATTTGTTGCTATTTGAATAAACATCAAACTATGATCAAGACTTTAACATTGGAAGACGTGTCTGAGAAGGAAGCAAACATTCCTTGAAATATTCAATATACTTTATAAGTAAACAACCAATTCGCAATATAAAATGAAACACTTTTCTCAAACAAGATGCACATAACTAATAACTTTGTAGATCTGAACCTTTCGACAGGGACAAGGAATCAGTCTTTATTCTTTCGAAAACATGCAAGTAATTTTATTTTTTTAAGTTGTCTCACTGGTTATACCATTGTTAGACTATTGGCAAATGTATACGTAGTTTTGTATCTGTTATTTATCTACATTCGTATATTTACGTGTGTAAGCCGGAATATATAGTTGCTTTTTCATTTCTAATCAGTTTGGCTCCGTTACCCCATACAACACGTAGATATTGTGAATATGCTTCCGTAATGTAACTGTTGTTTTTAATAATCTACGTAGAACTGTTTATAATCTTTTCCACTTTATCTTCTTGTAACCAAGGGAGTAAAATAATATTTGCTCATACGTCAAGACTTGAAACACACGAGACGTGGTTTTACCAACGAATATAGAGAATAATATAGACAGAACATGTAACAAATAAGGAAGCTTTAAGGAGAGTAGGAACGATATGGAAACAGTTGCTAAAAATCAGAAGGTTGGGATTTTGGGAACGCATAATGAAGAATGGATGCTTGTAGAACTTAAGGGCGCATCTGAGGCAAACAGGGGAAGGTAGCCGGTAACCTACTTGAGAGGTTTGAGCATTTGGATCGCAGAACCAGTACCAGAACGTCAAATATGGGTCGTAAAGGAGCAAGAATTACTGAAAGCGACACAAAATGGAAACTGTGGAGGGCCATTATCGCCTTCATCCTGAAGGGATATGGCACATAAAAAGAGAGACAAAACATTTTTTGTCTAATACATAATTCAATCCTTCTGTTCGTTTCCCTTTCATTTTAAAAACTTCTTGAGCCTCGAATTAGTTCGACGCAGACAATGAGGCTCGAAGCGAGAAAAAGCGTAGATGGATACAATTTATTTTCCCATTATGCTGGACTTGTAATGGCACTTGATTTTGAGTAATGCCAACGAAATTTGAAAGTGGAAAAATATTTTCTTGGACTTTTTGCTAGTTGGCAATGAACATTCTTAATTCTTTAAAAAATATTAAGACTTTGTAATTCGTTCCAGGTTCATAGAAAATAGTGAACGTCTGGTGTTGGTCTTCGGATTTCGGTGGTTTCAGTCGGACCATTCTCTTCTTCGGCTCTGAAAACAAAATGGACAAAAACCAAAACAAATATTAAATAAAAGAAAAAAAAGGAAATACAAAAAATTCCCTTGTCTTAATTTAGTCGGAAAAATACATATCGGGGAATTCAATGATTAACTAAATGATAAGCAAAGAGTTCATAAACATTTGCTTAGATAGTAAATTTACGTTTATGACGATGTGTATATATATATATTAAATGTACTTTAAGTTTTAATTAATATG
>VCCN01006694.1:120403-140422 GCA_006491835.1 Architeuthis dux | reverse complement strand
CTTGATGCAGGTATACACATATATATATATATCGTTAGAAAAGAAATGTGTATCTTTTTGGCTTAAATAGTTACAGTCCTAAACGTGAAGCTATGTGTTGAGCATTTTACGAGAACACTTCAAGTACACAGTCCTAAGTCTATGTATTGTGGCATTAATTCCCGATGGAGGTATATACATCTATATATCGTTAGAAAGGGAATTTTATCGGCTTTCAAACGGTATATATTCACAATTTGTAACTGTTGTTACAGCTCAAGACGTGAAGCTAACACAGTCCAAAATCTATGGATCGTAGAATTAATTTTTGATGGCGGTATATATATGTATATATCGTTAGAAAGGTGATTCTGCGTTTTGGACTGTGACTTTTTAATTTTAACTGATACAAATTGGTAACACTGCTGGACAAAGGCCTTTCCCATCTACATGACAACCTTCCATGACAACCTATCTTGTGCTACCTTCTGCCAAGTTTTACCGGCAAACATTTCTATCTCGTCCCTCCATCTTGTATCTGGCCTTTTCCCACTTCTTTTACTGTTCAATGGACACCAATCGGTTAGTCTTTCCCCCCATATATTGTCATCTGTTCGTGCTAGGTGGGCCAGCCCATCTCCATTTTTGCTACTTAATTAGTTGTATACTATCTTTCACTCTAGTCCTTTCTCCGATGCATGCTGATCTTTTTCTATCTCTTAGAGTTATCCCTAGCATTGCTCTTTCCATGGATATATGTGCTATTCTGAGTTGGTTTTCAGCTCGTTTGGTTAATTTCCATGTTTCGCATCCATAAGTCATGGCTGGTATTATGCAGCCGTTGTACACTTTACGCTTTAAGCACATTGGCAAGGTACTCTTCAGAATGTCTCTATTCATACCAAACGCTTTCCAACCTATCGTTATGCGTCATTTTATTTCGCAGTCATGGTCTTTCTCTAGCTTTATTACCTGACCTAGGTAGATGTATTCATCGACCTCTTCTAGAATCTCGCCTTCTATCTGTATGGCCTTTTTGGGGAACTGATCGTTGAACATTACTTTTGTCTTTGTTCTATTCATCTTTAAACCTACTTTTTTACTTTCCCTATTTAGATCGGTTAACATATTTTGTAATTCTTCAGATACTTCCGACGTCATAGAAATGTCATCGGCAACTCTTAAGTTGCTTAGGTATTCTATATCTATGTTTATTCCAATTCCCTCCCAGCCAGCTTTCCGGAAGATGCTTTCTAGGCTTACTGTGAATAGTTTAGGTGATATTGTGGCCCCTTGTCATACTCCTTTTGCTATCTTTATCTTGTTTGTATCTTTATGTAGCCTAATTATTGCAGTGCCGTTTTAGTATATGTTATAATTTGTATGTAATTCTCGTTAACGCCTTGTTCGCGCATTGCATTGAAGACTGCTGCATGTTCTACCGAGTCAAATGCTTTCTCATAATCTACAAAGGCCAAACAGAGTGGTTTGTTGTATTCTATGGATGTCTCGAGTAGTTGATTTATTACGTGTAGGTGATCTATTGTCGAGTAGCCGCATCTGAAGCCTGCTTGCTTGCGTAGTTGATTTTCATCTAGGGTGCCTGTTAATCTGTTTGTGAGTATTTTTGTAAATAGTGTGTATATGTTAGGTAGTAGTGTAATCGGGCGGTAGTTAACGAAACGAGATCGTGCTTATCTCCTTTCTTGTGGAGTAGGATTAATATTCCTAGGCAGAAGTTCTTAGGGATCTTTCTTTTTCTTATACATTGCGTGAATAGCTATGCTAGTCCTTTGTGCAAGATTTCTCCTGCACTTGCTAGAAGATCTGTCGTTATGCCATCCTCGCCTGGGGCTTTACCGAGTTTCATGTTTCGTAGTGCAGATACTACTTCTTCTACCGTTATGTCTGGAATATTGCTAGTATTTAGTCAGTTCGTCTCTGTTTTTGATAGGTTTGCATTTTTATCCTTTAGTGCAAGCATCTGTTGCTTACCGGTATGGTCTGCGGATCGGGCTTGTTTTAAACTCCTCCCCTTTCTGAGAGCCTCTACTATTCTCTTAGCCTTTCAGATGACGAATACCTATGTGGATTGATGTGATTTGTTCTTGATCTCTATCAAAAACACCGTCCCGCAGATGTCGGCACTCTCGCTACGATGATACATGTTTTCAAATAAACAGCTAGAATAAGAAAAACTGCCTCCAACAAAGTTAGCATTTTTGTATGTAGTATATCGCAGCCATTTTATGACACGTCTTTGGAAATTAGCTTCAACATGCCATCCTCGTCTACTCATGTCTGGAAATGACAGACTAACTTCCAGCTCCGAAATTTATATTTGAGACTATGCGATGCAATTGTAGAACGAAAGAGCTTCAGTGTGCGGACATATGTATCTGTGTTAATTTCAAACATGATGGTGATGGGGAGGATGATTGATGATGATAATGACAAGTCTACATGATTTTATGTTTATCATGATTTAAAAAATTGTAATAAATAAGAAAGAAGACATCTTACTTATACTAAATGAAAAAGAAACTAAATTAAATTTGTTTTTAATGTTAATTTATGATTATTTGGGTTTTTTTATTTATAAAATATCTTTATCTGAATATATGTATTTTTTTAATTAATGGTGCTTTGCCAGGGCCCCCTTTGACCCCCCCCCGATCCAAGCCCGTTGTTGTTCGAGTCATCTGCAAACGGCACATTCGGTCGTGGGTCTGGCGAGAGAGAGGAAGACAGACAGACAGACAGAAAATTCGATAGAAAAAGAGAGTGAAATAATCACGTGACCACGAGGTGCAATCTCTCTTTTCCATTGTCGGCACTTAAAGTTCACGAAGAAACAGAACACATCGGAAAAGAGTGACGTCAACGTTGTCATGCCAACCGAGAAATCTGGTTACCATGACAACATTGTTTAATGCGTTTAGGTTTTCTCGGCATGATGCTCCGACCATCCTCACTAGACTCTCCGCCACCATCTTCCGGTAAAGCGGATCTTTATGCTGTATATCATGCAAATATTCCAGCAAGAAATGCATTTATGATCTAAGAAATATTACCTTCCAGTCTATTGGTGGTTTATATGCTAGCAAGGTTACCCAGGCCTTTCTGGTTTGAAACAGTTCTAGAGAAAATTACCATTTTAGAGCCTCGCAATTAATCAGGCATTACATACTTGTTATCTGAAATTCCAAGATACAGTCATAACATTATTCTGGTTGTTTGTATGTACGGCCGTTACGCCCTGATTATTATTCATTCTCCTCATATCGTTCATCCTTTCTCATAGCTTTCCCCATCCGGCCTTGCAATGTAATGAGCAAGGATAAGAGTGGAAGAGGTGGCTTATGCTTGAATGGGAGCAAAAGGGACTCGATATTCACTATAACCTCCACTTGTAATGAGTTAAGAACGGAAGAGGGGGCTTATACTTGAATCGGGTCAAAAGACTTAGCCTTCACTATAACTGCCATTCATTCATTATAGTAGATGGGCCCGACCCCCAGATTTCGGGAAATTGGTACCAAACTTGGGACATTTCCCAAGGTTCCTTGAGAATATATGTTACCTCTGCCAACGAAGTTGGAAGGAGTATATGCATCCAGTCGTGTGTGTCCACCGCTCTGTTGGTCTGTCCACATAATATCTCAAAAGATTCTCAATGAATTTCAATGACATTATGTGGAAAGGTGGGCCATGGGCTATGGAAGAAGTGATTAGATTTGGAGGCTGATCCATGATTCTGTTACAGTAACCTCTCCAGCGTTGTAACTATATGTCCACACAATATAACGAATGGTAGGCCATTGGTTACATTCTGGGGCGGATCCAGGAGTTTTTTGCATTAGGAGATATTTTTTATTTTCTTCATACATTTATGTATTCACTCATGTTTGACCACACACTATCTCCAAAAGCTCTGTTGATAGTTCATGATCTCACGAAGAACATTAACTTTGGGTCTGACCAAGGAATCATTTACAGTTACCTCTCCTGCATCATAGCTATACATGAACTGATTTTCATTCAGTTTTTAGTGACAGACTATTATTTGGCAGTTTCAGCCGTGTGTGGCTTTAAGATGCTCTGCATTCAATTTCATTTAATAACTAGAAAGCATTAACTTGACAGACATCTTCCAATCTATACACATAATTTCTCTTTCTCTTGTCTCTCCTACAACGATCCAGCTTTGGTGAGACATTCTTTATCTACAAACTAATAACGGATCAATTCTGACAGCTTTCCTTTTACCGCTGCACAAAACGAAAGGAAAAAAAGCAAAAATAGCATCTATTTTGTCGTTGAAAATTGATTGAATTCATAAATATAAAATCGCTAAATCCGAGCAGCAAAGAAAACCTTACGCGTAAAGGCAAAACAATGGGTCAAATGGGATTTTTTCCCCCGCCCTTTGAAATGTGTTTTTGCCAATGGTGGTTATTGCTCAATGTTGAAGCAATAGACAACGTGGCCTGCCCTGTGGCTAAATTACTTGCGTATTTCCCACCACCCATGCCAATAGACTCAATGCAATGCCGGGATTTTGAATTCTGATTTGTAAAGCAGGCGTGACCTCCCGATTTGGAAGATTAGCGCAAAACAATGTTCCTATTCATTAATAGGCTATGTGCCGAACTAAGTTGTTATGGAGGAGTAAAGTGCATGAGCCTAATATTATTTTAGTACCAAATTAGGGGCACATTCTCTTTATGATCTGTGGGAAGGTCTATTACTGTATAACTGGAAAAAGCATGATAGCATTCTGAGTGTGGCAGCTTTTCATCTTTTGGAACATTATTTTTAAGATTTCTACTATGACATATTAAATTGGCAATATCTCGAAAACTAATTTATCTATCGTGTGATTCTGGTGTTTATACCCACATTGTTCTGTTCAGTGAATCAAATAAAAGCATTTATAAGCAATCTAAACAATTACTTTCTTTGTATAAATACAACTTGTATGAAAAATTGAATTATGGCTGCCAAAATAAGACTTGATTTTGCTCATACTAAATGTCAGTACTGCGTTCATCTTGTTGCTGTTCACCACGACATCTTTTAACATCTCCATACCTCATTTTAATTTATTGGAAATAGTTGTGTTTCATATTACTGTTCGTAAAGGTCTGAAAGAACATTTGAAGATATCGTGAGGACAGACAGGGGTGTATACAGACATGTATGAAAAAAGCGTAAAAATATCTCTCAATCAAAAACAAATTCCTAGATCCCTAGATTCAAATTTGATCACTTCCTTACCCCCTGGTCCACCTTTCCACTACATTTCATTGACATGCATAGAGAACCGTTGGGGACAGGAGCGAATACAGAAATGTAGGGAAAAAACGGGAAAATATATCTCAACCAAAAACGAATTCCTGGATCAGCCGCAAAGTTCAATCACATCTTCCTTAATACACCATTCCACAATATTTCATCGTAATTCATTGAGAACCTTTGGAGATATCGTGTTAACAGACATGAGCGAATACAGAAATCTATGAAAGAAAAGCAAAATATCTCTCAATCGGGAACAATATGTCATCAACATTCACTTTTGGAGATATTGTGTGGTCAAACATGAGGGAATACATAAATGTATGAAAAAAATGAAAAATATCTCCTAATGCAAAAAAATACTGGATCCACCCCAAAATGTAACCAATGGCCTAGCATTGGTTATATTGTGTGGACTATATATGTAGTTATATCTACAACGCTGGGGAGGTTACTGTAAAAGAATCCTGGATCAGCCTCCAAATTTAATCACTTCTTCCATAGCCCATGGCCCACCTTTCTACATAATGTCATTGAAATTCATTGAGAATTTGTTGAGATATTGTGTGGACAGACCAACAGAGAGGCGGACACACACGACTGGATGCATGTATCTCTTCCAATTTCGTTGGCAGAGGTAACATATGTTCTCAAGGAACCTTGGGAAATGTCCAAAACAGAAACACAGTAGTACAAACGCATATTTTATGTACAAACACACCTTTTATGTACGTAGATAATAAGAATAATAAGTGCAAAGATCAAATTTAACCCTTAAACTCACTATTTATTTTCTCCAGATCACTCAGCGCCATATTTCAATTACAGTCATCGTAATAGCAGTAGTAATAGTAGTAGTAGTAATTTGATTTATTCATACAGCTATTTTTATTAGAAACAAGAGAATATAGACGTTTCAACGAAAAGTATTATAGTTATATACAAAGCTTAATTTAATCTGGCACAGTGTATAAGTTGTGGTGCACCCAGTAAGTGGTGAACTCACTATACTAGTGTCCTGCTGAACCTACTTACAACCCTTCACGCTACAGTAGGCGCCCTATGAAAATGACCTGAACACAGTATGGCAGAACACGTAGTAACGATCATGGGGAAAATGAATGTAGTTATCTAAAATCACAAAGGATTACCGGAAATGATCAATCAGTGGTTAAGAGATCGAACAGAAAAACATGAAAGAACACTTATTAGTCTTGTATTAGTGATCGATATTATATCGGTCACGATGTCTCTGCCTGGCGGATATTCTTCAATGTTGGAACAATAGTATATACTCGTAGCAATTTGTCAGCTATAACAGGAAATCTTCTGCTCTCTCTCTCTCTCTCTCTCTCTCTCTCTCTCTCTCTCTCTCTCCTTTGACGAATCAGCCGAACATACCATCATCACCAATTCTGGGATCTGGGAACGCTCAAAAATATATCAAATATAAAGTAATGTTAATTATTTCTTGGCTTGCCAAAGGTTTCTTTTTCATGGGAACGTATATATATATATATATGAAATCAAATTATGGATAATTGTATATCCAATCGACAGAATATGATAATAGGTGTCATTATAATTATCATATTCTGTCGATACGAGGTATGTCCATAAAAAACGAACTTTTGAAACTTTTGTGTACTACACGTGCGATTCTTTTGCACTACATGTGTGTCTAGTGCGCTTGGCGTTTTTTTTAGTTGAACAATGAAGGTTTTAGAAGTCCTGTGATTCGTGGAAATCGTCACCTGACTAAATCTGGACGAACTTTCTTGTCGCTGATTATGCATCGTGTTGCATTTCATTCATCTGTCAGCAGATTTTGCCGCAACACGATGCATCATCAGCGACAAGAAGAGTTCGTCCAGATTTAGCATCCTCTTTGGTGGATGATCTTCCCGATTTGAAACGCTGGTACCACTCGTGGCTTTGCGTGTGGCTCCAACAATCCTCCCCATAGGCCTGTTGCAACATTAGAAAAGTCTCCCAAAATGTTTTTTCCTAATTTGAAACAGAATTTCACACAAACACGTCACTCTTCTAAAGCATTAATTGTTCAACTTGGGGGGAAAAGGCCAAGCGCACCTAGACACACGGTGACTCTCGCACGTATAACTAAAACAAAACAAACTAAGCGACGATGGCTTGATGCATCTTTGTCAAAAGGTCACGGTCACTGCTACATAACATTACAATCAGAGCAAGCTAAAGCGTCTCAATGGTTCGCTGTTTTTTGCTTCCTTTATGAACAGACCTCATATATACAAGACTGGCTGCTGTTTCGGATTCGGGGATTTAAAAACAAAACCGCTTTCAACCAGGGCTCCCTAAAAGTACCGATCAAATACTACCTTTCCTCAAACCACGATGTTCCTACAACCCGGTTGTTATTCGATACAGTATAACACACAAAAGGCGCACATACACATATTTTAACATTCACACAATGAGATATCCACTTACCCGCTTTGGAAGAGTATACTTTATCGGATTTAGCTTGATGAGTGTATTATCCAAGGTGTGAAAATGTGGAAGGGGGTTCAGAATTATTATCTCAAAATAAAGTGAAAAGACCATGAAGTTACCCATATAAGAGGAAGGAAACCTAACCAAGGAAGAAAAACACGGAGAGGATAGAACAGGGACAAGCTTGGAGCCGCAGATCACACTGGCAAGCAACATATGCTTGCATTAAGAGACAGAAAAGGCGAAATTAACAAAGGTTGAGACAAGATATTAAGACTAATGGAAGAATACTACGCCAACCTCTATGCCTCGAAAATAAAAGTACAACCGATCGACGCTTCGATAGAGAACAGTAATGTTCCAGATGTAACAACGAAGTAGTTTTTGCGCTACGTAATATGAAAAGCGGAAAAGCCCCATGCGTAGATGGCATAATGATAGATCTTTTAGAAGATGCGGGAGAGGTCTATCACAAAGGACTAGCGCAACTATTCATACAATGCTTACTGTCTAGGAATAGTGATCCTACTACACAAGAAATGAGACGATAAAGACTTTGGCAATTACCGCCCTATTACTTATCTAACATTTACAAACTATTCTCGAAAATAATTATAAATACTTTAGATGAAACCAACAACGCAAACAGGTAGGCTTTAGGGGTGGCTATTCGGCAATATACCACCTACACATATTAAACCAGCTAAGCGAAAATTGTGGTTGTGTGTGTATCTGTGACCAACTAAGGCGTTTAGGTGGTCGTCCAGCTTGAGGTCTCTGCGGTGTTCATATAACCTTTTATTGAGTGGCCTGGACGTCTCGCCGATATAAACCGTGTTGCAGTCGTTGCACGGTATGACGTAGACACCGGCCTCGGCTGGGTGTGGGTTGTGGTGTGGTTTGTTGATTAAGTCTATGATGGTTGTTGAGGTGCGTGTAGCTGTCTGTATGTTCAGTTTATTCAGGTTGATGGTGAGGTTGTTGGTGGTTGTGTTGGTGGGTAGTATGATGCGTCAAAAAAACAAAACACAGAAACACAACCCCCGAGGCGGGCATATCCAGAAAACATAACATCGACACATTTCCAGACCCAAACAGGCTTACACAGACTCTTTCTTGCACCAAAGATTCACACACACACACACACACACACACACACACACATACACACACAGGCTATACCAGAAAATATTAGTAGTATTGTGCGTCAAATAATAAAAAAACAGAAACACAACCCCCATACGACACCTGTCCCAAAGTATACACCGGCGAAACGTCTTGATCTCTCAAAAACGGATATACGAACACACGTGCCCTAATACTTAACAACCGTAGTAACGTCCTCGTGATCCACCGTAACAAAACCAACCACTTCAACCTGCAACAAGCAAAAATTGTCAAACACATCCCTGACAAAATGACACGCCAAATCATCGAAGCTGCCATCATTGCAACTACTGACACCATCACACAAAGACCTGGCTTCTACCACGTATCACCACACCTCGCACAATTCATATCCAGAAAACAAAATCGATACGAGAAGAAAAAAACATTTCCAGACCCAAGCACACATGCAGACCCAAACAAACATGCAGACACATCATTTCTCCGACTTCCTTTAGAAAACGACTTTAATAAGACGTTTGGGTGGACGTCAAGCTTGAGGGCTCTATGGTGTTCGTATATCCTTTTCTTGGGTGGCCTGGACGTCGCGTCGATATAGATCTTGTTGCAGTCGTTGCATGGTATGACGTAGACACCGGCCCCGGGTGGGAGTAAGTTGCGTTGTGGTCTGTTGATTGATCCCTAATGGTTGCGTATGTGCTTGTAGCAGTATGTATGTTCAGTTTGCTCACGTTGATAGTGAGATTGGAGGTGGTTGCGTTGGTGGGTAGTCTGTTGCGTCTTGTAGTGTTTTGTCACCTGTTTTATTTTGTTCGGTTTTGGTCCTGTGCATTTTATGTGCCTTTATCCTAGCGTTATGTATGAAAGATCGGGGATAGTGGAGCGAGGAGAACGAATGCACTATGTATTTTTCCTCCTCATCTAGGTATTCGGGGCTATATATCCTAAAAGCTCTAAAGAAAAATCTTATGACAACACCTGATTTTATTTTGGGCGTATGGTGCGAGTAGAAATGTATGTGATCGTTTTTGTTGGTAGCTTTGCGGAAGATGCTTAGCTTGATGTTATACTCCGTCCTAGTGTCGAGGAAAGGTAATGTGTTCCGGGATTCTTTTTCGTGTGTGAAGTTGATAGAGGATTCTACTGTGTTGAGTTGTGTTATTAAGTTAACTAGGTTGGTTTGGAAGGGGTATAGGATCAGGGCACCGTCAATGTAGCAAAAATAAGTGGCTGTATTGGGTATGATGCTCACGAAAGGGCCCGATTACAGAAACAGGGAGGCTAATTCTCCGCTGAAATTTGGCTTACATATGGGGTATAGGTAAGCCTAATTTGTGTTTGTAGTGTTTCTCGTTGAAGGAGAAAAACACTGGTTGGTTATGAGTGTGTAGATCTTTATGAATTTGTTGGTGGGTAGGGCTAATTTTGTTTTGGATTCAATGAGGTGTTTTTTGAGTAGTTGTATGCATTTCTTTACAGGGATGTTGGTATAGAGGGATATTACATCTAGGTTAGCCATTAGTTTGTCTTTCATATCTATGTTTTTTAATTTTTTGCGTGTGGCTGATAGTACCTAGTGGAGTGAGGAATTTGGCTATTGCTCTGGATATGTTGTGAGGTGCACTTTCCATTCCCGATAATGGGTCGTAAGGAGACGTCGGGTTTTGGGTAGGCCATCGAGTCTAGGTAAAGTGGAGTGATATTCTATTAATTTGGACCAAGCTTTGTTCTCGTTTTTTAGTATCTTCCTAAGGGATTAGTTGAAATTTTTAGTATCTTTGTCGATGGGTGCCTTGTTAGTCTCGTATATGTTGGTGTCGTTCAGTAAGGAGGTGATATTATGAGTGTAGGTATGTGTGTCCATGATGACAAAGCCGCCGCCCTTGTCCGAGGCTGTGGTGTGTATTTTGTCGTCCTTTTGCTAGATTTTTCAGTGCATGTATGTATCTGAGTAGTACCGTGTTGTGGTTATATGTTGTGTTTATGGAGGATGCTATAATTCCTTGTATGCATCCTTTGTTGAAGTCTGTGTCAGTGTGTCTATAGTTCGTAGTGACTGTGTCTGTGATGTATGTTTTCTGGATGCCGGTTGCGAATTTTACGCCTAGGCTAAGGGCTAAGGGCTTCGCGTTCGGTGGGTGTGAGCTTCCTGTTGGATGTGCTGTTTATAAGGTCCAGGCCTCCGATATCTTTCCATTTGCTTGTTGCGCATAGGGATCTAAGTTTGTGTTGTAGTACGTTGGTTTGTGTGTTGTTGGTTCTACCTATCTTTCGTCTCAGTGTGTTGATTTCTGTGTTAGTGAGGTTTTTTTGTGGCGTAGTTTTCTGCCTATATCTCTGACTTTTGTAATGGTAAGTATTTCCTCCTGATTCATTTCCTCGGCTGAGATTTAAGTAGTCTTGGACACATTTTCGGAATATATGGGTGTAAGTGTTTATGATTTTGTGGGAGCTGTTTGGGATGACTTTTTCTTCGATGCTTCGATTTTTCTGTTTCTAAGTGAATGAGCTGATAGAAGCGGTTTTCTGTATGTTCGTTTCAGGTGTGTGTTTTCCATGTCGACAGTATGTTTCTTAGGTGGATGTAAGGGAACCCGACAGAATGGTAGATGTGATTAGACAATGTGGAAATGAAAGATTGAGAAAAGCGTGTTACGTCTCAACATATTTATTATCATGAAGATAAACCTTTATGCATGTGGTCGCTACTAGAGACTTCATCTGAAGAAATTTGAACATTGCAGAAAAGTGCGACGATCCATGCCGGATAGTAGAAATGAAATGATGGGTGTTTTCTATGCCTAGGTGACCTGGTTTATTTGGTTGAAAGTTCGTTATGGGCACCTGAGCTGGTGGGGTGTGGGTGTGTAGATTAAGTGGGTATGTGTATGTGTATCAGTGATAAAGTGGGTGGGAGTACGGGGCGGGGTGTTAGGATTAGGTGCATTGCACAGAACTTCCAGGAAACTTAAATCACACGTAACAGCATACACAAGGAATCACCTAATCTAAACACCCCGCTTTATTATTATTATTAGTAGTAGTAGTAGTATTACAACCTTCACTACTAACGTTATTATTATTATTATTATTAGTAGTAGTAGTAGTAGTAGTAGTAGTAGTAGTAGTAGTTCCTTGATATGCGGTTTCATGCAATCATATACCAAGTCTTTCACCTGAGACCTAAAGCAAATGAAGGTTTTCTTAGGAAGTTATTGAGCATTTTTTTCTCTTAATATCATTCGTTTGCCATCCACCCACTGGGCACAGACACGCGAATATAATTGAAACACTATAAAGGAGAACGGATGAAGAAAAAAGGAAAAACAATCTAAACATCTTAACAAGCACAGGGTTCCTGTGAAAAAAGACAAAAAGAGTTTCACATAGGGACACATAAGTTGGGTATATGGCTTGGGGACTATTGGATTGAGAGAGTTGTTTTGAGTATGTGAGCAGTGCCCATTAGCACGATCCTTTGTATTTCAGTTAAAGATGGATTTCCTGGTATTTTGTTAAAGGTGTGCATCAGTCTTTTTCTTAATCATTCCCAGTGCTCCTCCTACTACTGGGATAGAGGTTGTGTCTAAGTGCCACATTCTTGCCGTTTCGATTTCCAGATCTTTATATTTTGAGAGTTTTTTCAAATTCCTTTGCTGAGATGACGGGATGGTCATGTCTATAAGGTATCATTTATGGTCTTTGCAGTCTTGTATCATTATATCTGGTCTATTGGCTTGTATAGTGCCGTCGGTTTGTATGGCAATGTAACACCTTCACCTTCTAGCACAGATGGTAGTTTGTGCTCATACCATTTTTCTGCGTGGGGTAGGTTGGCGTGTTGGCATAGTTTCCAGTGAATGTATTACCCCAACCTGTCATGAATATTCTAAATTTGTGTTGGGCTAGAGTAGGTGATCAATAGTCTCCTGAGCGTGTGCTCAGAAGCGACACTTTAGATCTGTCCTGTTCCTTAAAATATGTGCCTGGTAAGATCTTGTTAGTAGGCTTTGATCTTGTGCGGCTAGAATAAACCGTTTTGTACCTGGTTTCAGCCCAGAGCTCCGCAACCACTGATGGGTCAGACTTTTGTCAACATCATGATCCTGTGCTCGCAATGGGTACCGTCCATGTAAGAGTTGTTCCTGCCATTTGGTTTTCAGGTTTGTTAGACCTTTAGCTTTTGCCTTTTGTTTGAAGTTTGTTTGCCTCCTTTGTTGGTGATCCGCTACCTATTTCACTGATCGTTTAGGTGTAATTCTCGTTTGAATCTTTGGCTCTCTTTAATTACTGAATGTAGCCTTTTAGTCGATTCATGCTTGTAGACAAGCTATAGAATCCAGTCATTTGTCACCATTAGGTATCTTTCTAGCCATATGGTTGTGGTCTTATATGCTAGGTTTAGTCGGATCAATCATCTACCTCCTTCTGCCCTAGGCAGGTACAATCGATCTACATCTGCTTTGGGGTGATGCATGCTATACATGGTAATGAGCTTTCTGATCCTTCTATCTATTCTTCGGACCTCTTCGAGATTCCAGTTTATCACATTAAGCGAGTAGGTACCAACAGCTAGAGCTAATGTGTTGATAGCTTCAAACTTATTGTTTGCATTTAGCTCAGTTTTGTTTATTGCCCTTACCCGTCTAATACATTCCTTTCTAATCTTCTCCTTCACTGCTGCATGTTAGATCCCTTGTCTTTCGTTGATTCCTAGATATGTGTATACTTCTTCCTGGTCCAGTTCACAGATTCACGGATCACGGTTTCCTTATCTAGTTATATAGCCATTGTCCTTACCAGCTTCCCCCTTTTAATGGGTGCCATAGCACACCTGTCTAGCCCAGATTCCATGGTTATATCATCACTAAGTTTTTTTTACTGTTGCTAACATGCCTTCTAGCTCATTATTATTTTTGGCAGTTTCAAATAATCCATGTAGAACAAGTGATTAATAGACTTGCCTAGTATGTGATAGCCATATCCTATGATATTTAGCTCGTTTGAGAGAGGTATTAATGCAATGCAGAATAATAGGGGTGAGAGAGAGTCTCATTGGAATATTCAATTGTTGATCTGCATTTAATTTCACCATTAATATGTTTGACGATTAATGTAGTATTCTATTTTTTTGTGCTGATTTTTAGAAAGTTAATAAGAGAGGGGGAGATTTTAAGTACTTCTAGTGACTTTATGATCCAGTCATGCGCAACACTATCAAAAGCTGTTTTGTAGTCTATCATGCAGTGTTTAGGTTCTTATCTTTTGTTTCCAGTATCATCTTGTTGATCAACAGCTGATCTTTGTAGTCGTAAGAGCCACTTTAGCATCCTTTTTGCTATTCAGGGAGTATGTTATTAGTTTCAAGGAATATGTACATTCGTTCAGTTAAGATCGATGTTACTATCTTGTAGGTTGTGAATAGACATGTGATTGGCCGGTAATTTTGGGGGTTGGCAGTGTCGTCGGTTTTTGGGAGTAATTCCTAGGGTTAACCATTCTGGGTCTTTTTGCGGAGGTTATTGGTGGCATTAGAGAACAGATCTGCTAATGGTTTGTGCATAGATGGAAGAGCATTTAGCCAGTGGTTAGGTACCTTATCTATTCCTGGGGATTTCCAATTTGTGATTTTCTGTGGGCTTGTTGCACTTCTTCAACGTTTATGTTGGCTCATTCCTGCTCATCCATCTCATTGTATGTGTGTTCGGTGTTTTTAATCCATCCTGCGTTCCTGTCATAATTCTTTTCATTTCCTCATATTTTATTCCAGAACTCCCTGTCTTCTTTACTTGATGGTGTTTTTTCTACATGCTTTGTTGATTTCCCTGTAGAACAGTTTCTTGTTAGTCTTAACAGTGTTATTTTGTCTGTAGAATTTATAGAGGTGGTAACAAGGGAAAGAGTGACATGTTTTGGAGTCAAATTCATATTATTTCAAACCAATTTGAAAAAGGTTGAAAGGATCCATACAATGCGGCGGGCAATGGATGGAGAGGCAGGTCTTGGAGGGTCAGATTCACATTATTTCAGACCAGATTGAAAAACGTTGAAAGCCTCCATAGAGAGATGGGGCAAGAGAAAGAGAGACAGGTCTTGGAGAGTCAAATACACATTATTTCAGCATACATAGAGAACAGGGGATGGCAAGATAAAGAGAGAACATTATTGGAGAGTATATTTCACATTATATTAGACCAAATTTTAAAAAAAGGTTAAAAGTATCCATACAGAGCGGGGCAAGAGAAAGATAGGCAAGTGTAGGAAGTCAAATTAACACTATTTCTGACCATATTGTAAAAGATTGAAAATATCCATAGAGAGAGGAGTACAAGCGAAAGAGAGACATGTCTAGGGAGTCGAATTCCAGACCAAATAGTAAAAGGTTGAAAACATCCCCAGAGAAAGGGGTCCAAGTGAAAACATCCATACAGAGGGTTAGGGGCAAGAGAAAGGAATGCGGTTCTAGGGAGTCAAATTCACATTATTTCAGATCAAATTGAAAAAGGTTGAAAGTATCAATACAGACGGGGAGGGGCAAGAGAAAGGCAGGTGTAGGTATTAAAATTAACATTATTTCAGGTTGTGGAGAGTCAAATTCACATTATTTCAGATCAAACTGAAAAACGATGAAAGCATACATAGAGAACATGGGGAGTTGCAAGATAAAGAGAGACAGTTATTGGAGAGTAAAATTTACATTATATTAGACCAAATTGCAAAAGGTTGAAAGCATCCATACAGAGGGGGGCAGCAAGAGAAAGTGAAACAGATATAGGGAGTCAAATTCATATTTCAGATCAAACTGATAAAGGTTGCAAGCATCCCCAGTGGGAAGGCGGCAAGAGAATGAGTGACAGATCTAGGGAGTAAAACTCACATTATTTCAGACCAAATTGTAAAAGGCTGAAATCATCCATAAAGAGAGGGGTCCAAGAGTAAGTGAGACGGGTCTTTGAGAGTCAATTTCACATTATTTCAGACCAAATTGAAAAAGGTTGAAAGCATCCATAGAGTACAAGAGAAAGAGAGCTAGTTTTATGAGAGTCAGATTCTCATTATGTCGGACCAAATTGAAAAAGGATCCATAGAGAGGGAGGTGCAAGAGGAAGTGACAGATCTTGAAGAGTCAAATTCACATTATTTCAGATCAAACTGATAGCGGTTGAAAACATCCTTAGAGAGAGGGGTAAAAGTGAAAGAGAGACAGGTCTTGCAGAGTCAAATTGACATTATTCCTGATCAGATTGAAAAGGTTGAAAGCATCCATAGAGTGGTGGGGCAAGATAATGAGAGACAGGTCTTGGAGAGTCAGATTACATTATTTAATACCGAATAGAAAAAGGTTGAAAGCATCCATAGAGAGAAAGGTGCACCGAAGAGAGGGGGAGAGAGAGAGAGAGAGAGAGAGAGAGAGAGAAAGAGAGTGAGAAAGGGGGAGGTATATGAGAGTCGAATCCATATTATTTCTGACCAAATTAACAAATGTTGAATGCATCCATAGTGAGAGGGGGACAAGAGATGAGGAATAGGCCTATGAGTGTCAAATTCACATTATTTCAGACCAGATTGAAAATGGTTGAAAGCATCCATAGAGAAAGCGAGAGCAAGAGAAAGAGAGACATGTCCAGAAGAGTCAAATTCACACTATTTCAGACCAGATTGAAAACGGTTTAAAGCATACATAGTGAGATAGGTGCACGAAACAGAGAGAGAGAGGGAGAGAGAGGGAGAGAGAGAGAGGGGGGTCTATGAGAGTCAAATCCACATGATTTCAGATCAAACTGATAAAGCTTAAAGCATCCATAGACAGAGGGGACAAGAGAAGGAGAGGTTGAAAGCATCAATAGAGAGGAGAAGGAGAGACATAGTAATTCACATTACTTCAGAGAAAATTAAAAATTAGATTTCAGACATGTCTAGGAGATTCACATTCACATTATTTCAGACCAAATTGAAAAAGGTTGAACGCATTCATAGAGAGATGGGTCAAGCGAAAGGAGGATAGGTCTATGAGAGTCAAATACACATTATTTCAGACCAGATTGAAAAAGGTTGACCGCATCTATATAGAGAGGTGGGGCGAGAGAAACAGAGACAGGTCAAATTCACATTTGTTCAGACCACATTGTAAAAGGTTTAATGCATCCATAGAGTGAAGGGTGACGAGAGAATGTGAGACAGGTCTAGGAGATTCAAATTCACATTATTTCAGATCAAATTGAAAAGTATTGAACGCATCCATAGAGAGAAGCGTGCAAGAAAAAGTGAGACAGATCTATGGGGGACGAATCCACATTATTTCAGGCCAAATTGAAAAACGTTGAACGCACCCATAGAGAGAGGGGTGCAAGAGAAAGGAGGGTAATTATAGGAGAGTCAAATTCACATTATTTCCGACCAAATTGAAAAAGGTTGAAAGTATCCATAGAGTGAAGCGTGCAAGAGAAAGAGAGACATTTCTATGATATTCAAATTCACATTATTTCAGACCAAATTGTAAATCGTTGAACGCATCCATAGAGAGATGGGTACAAGATACAGATAGACACCTCTAGGAGAGTCAAATTCACATTATTTTTTATTATATTAAAAAGTTGAAAAGCTGCCATAGAGATGAGGGGAGCAGGAAAAAAGTCTATGTGATAAAGAGAGACAAGACTCTGCGTGTCCCAATTGAAAAAGGTTGAATGCATCCATAGAGAGAGGGCGGACTGGAGAAGGAGTGACATGTCTATGTAAATTCACATTACTCTAGACCAAATTAAAAATTAAATTTCATGTCTAGAAGATTCAAATTCACATTATTTCAGACCAAATTGTAAAAGGTTAAAAGCATCAATAGTGAGAGGTGTGCAAGAGAAGATGGATAGGTCTAGGTGACATTGAAATAGGTTGAAAACTTCCATAGAGAAAGTGGGGAAAGGTAAATAGAGGCAGGTCTATGCGAGTCAGATTCACATTATGTCCTACCACATTGAAAAAGGTTGAAAACATCCACAGAAAGAAGGGTGCAAGAGAAAGAGAGACAGGTCTATGCGTGTCAAATCCACATTATTTGAGTCCCAATTGAAAACGGTTGAATGCATACATAGAGAGAGGGGGCGTGAGAGGAGGGGTGCAAGAGAAAGGAGGGTAATTATAGGATATCAAATTCACATTATTTCAGACCAAATTGAAAAAGGTTTGAAAGCATACATAGAGAGAAGCGTGCAAGAGAAAAAGAGACAGTTCTCTGAGAGTCAAATTCCCATTAGTTCAGATCGAATTGAAAAAGGTTGTAAGCATCCATATGTAGAGGTGGTCAAGAAAAAGAAAGACAGGTCTATGAGAGTCAAATTCACATCATTTCAAACCAAACTGAAAAGGTTTGAAAGCATCCATAGAGATAGGGGGAGAGAAAGAAATACAGGTTTGGAGAGTCAAATTCGCATTATCTCATTATTGTTTGTGTGGTAATGACTACGAAAATGACGCAGACTCTAATGCCGAAAATGGCACTCAAGACTGTGATGCACTGTGAAAGCATATCCCTAACGATATAGACCTAGTGGATCCTGTTTATAGAACTTATCGTTCGACCTGATAACTAACAAGGCTGCTTCTTTGCTTCATCAATCCATAACTATAACTTCAAAGGATTTGTAAAATGTATTACGCAATAAAGTTATATCACAAATGTAAAGATAATGGTTTTAAAATACCGTTGTTTCTGCTTTTCCTTTTCCTTGACACTGTTTTGAGGCTTTTTATTGGGTTCCTTGATCCAGAAATCATAGGTTTAGCTTATTTAATTATGTTTCTATGTGTCTACGGAAGCAAGAGAGTCGGGCTAAGAGAAGAGAGACAGGTCTAGGAGAGTCGGATTCACATTATTTCAGACCAAATTGAAATAGGTTGAACACTTCCATAGAGAAAGGGTGCAAGGTAAAGAGAGGCAGGTCTATGCGAGTCAGATTCACATTATGTCAGACCATATTGAAAAAGGTTGAAAGCATCCACAGAGAGAAGGGTGCAAGAGAAATATCTATTGAAGTACATATGTTGCAACAAAGATAACTCGGCAATGGTTTGTCCTAGATAGGTCGTGTCATTTGAAATAAAATTAAAATAAAATTCTGCAGATAATTTATTTAGGTCAAATTTTAAAATATCAATTACTTTTCTCATAGCAGGAATGGGAATATTCCTACCAAGTGCTCGTAAACGATTGTTGTACTTGTAATGGCCCATCATTTCAAAATATTGCATTTAGTACTGAACAACCTGGTGTAAATAGTATAATTACGAGGGACTTTTTGGATGAAGATCACATAGCACACCTCTACATATTCCCTAATTTTCAGTTTCTCAATCTAAAGAGATTAAACCCTGATTGTATGATACTATTAGGTAGAGAGAGTGGGAAAGAAAGAAGCTGCTTGCTGCTTACGAAGCGAAGAGGAAGAGGGTAGGAGAGTGTGAGAGAAGGACGAAGAGTGTGAGAGGAGAGAGTCGTCAGGTCACTCTCTTTCAGATCAAGTTGAAAAAGGTTGAAAGCATGCATATTTTCCATGTTTTATAACAATTATCAGCATTTGGCAACATTTTGGCGACATGTATAGTTACGCTTTCGATAATGTGACATTTCTAAGTTTCGTATCAGAAATGAACACATCCTGTAAAATGTACAGTATATGCCGGACTATAAGACGAATGGTTTACAAGGATACTTGGATAACTATCGCTCACTACAACTCAGCCAAGCCCCATGACACTCCATATCGAGCTTCTGAAGACGGCCCCCTAGTCATGATACAAGTGCATCGGAGGCAGTGTAATATTTATATTTATTTTCTTTTTCGATTAAATGGCCGTCTTATATACCGACATGTATGACATTTCTTCCTTAGCTTAAGAGCACCTCGGACTGGGGGTGCCGCATCTCTCCAATGCTCTTTATGTCAGCAAATTTCTTCCCTTATTCAGCCTGGATGCCATATTTGTCGGTGAATGAGAGGCCTGCACCACCCCAATAAAACTCATTAGGTACTCTTCCTCAGCATTTTGATTGACAAGCTTATTCCTGGTGTGATCAGAACCCTAAGTTACAATTGTTATATAATTGTTATATAAGCCGGGAAGAATTCGCTGGACTTCACTATA
>VCCN01006694.1:108360-118906 GCA_006491835.1 Architeuthis dux | reverse complement strand
ATGTATATATAAACACACGTGTATATAAATAATTATCCAAATTGTAATACAGGGCGTCTTAAAGTAGGGATTGCAACCATTCAGGTGGGTCGAAAATTCCAAAATTGACCTTTTTTGAAAATGCCAGCATTGACCAGACCGTGAGTTGAGCTTTAGAGGCCACCAGAGCTTACCTATCCTATGTTAATCATACTTTGGTCAAGTTAACCTTGTACACGAATTTGGAGCCCATAGAATGCAGCCGTCTCCGTTAGATTTGAAAATGTTCAAATTGACCTTTTTTGAAAATACAAAATTGACCTGACCCCAGATTGACCTTAATAGATCATTAGAGGTCATCATCACCTATCCTATGTATAAAATAACGTTGAATCATCGTTCATTGGGGCACGTAGATACCACATTACTCTAATGTGTGTGTGTGTATGTGTGTGTGGTAAAATGTCAGTGACTAAGTATTTTTCTACATAATGCTCATCAGGGTATATGTACCATGTCCGGTTGCACATGTCCATATACATTATGAAGGTGCATGTCTCCCAAAATACATAACTGCATGTTCTTCCGACGACGAGCTGCGATGATGACTGGTGTCTTCAACGAAAATTACGAGAGAGAAGAGGGAGAAAGAAAAATGTTACAATGCATTGTGATGTCGGTTGAAGTATCTGCGGAAGGAAAGAATGTGGGCCCACGCAAAAAAGCTCCCTCGCGTGGTTGGGGATACAAACTGATTTCAGGAAAAGTGGTATTCTTTTATTTCTGTTGAAAAACATCTTCAACGCAGAACAGGTTTGTCGAATCAGTGAACATAGTAATTTCTTGAAGTTGTCTAAAGTACATTACTAAATTGTCGTAGTAGTAGTTCCATTGAAGTGTTCCGCATCAGCCACCCGCTCTTCTTTCCCTTCTTCATCTCCCACTCTCTCAAGCACACCACAGCTACGCCATGGCTGGTTCAGCTGGGCTACTTCTATGTCCTGTCTTGGGCACTACCAAACCCAAACTGCATAACGGATTTTGAAGAGTTTGAATAGATTGAGACCGCCCAAGGCTTCGATCTCTATCTCCCTAGCGACCTTTGCATAACGGTCACCCTAAAAACTATAGGCCGAGTTTGACCTATATCCTGGTCGCTACCATTCGCATCCCAAAACCACAGTACCTTGTATCTCTCCTCTCCCTTGAGGGAGACGAACACACATACACGCACTCGGTGTGTATGGCACAGTTGCAGAACATATATTTTAGGTTTTTAGGTGACTAAAAGGTCACTAAAAGTAAAAGGTGGCTAAAAGGTCACTCGAAGATTATAAAAGATGGGTGAAGTAGTAGCAACGGCAGACGAGAATCAGTCAGTTATGACGTGGCCCCTTCGGGTCCGCGCCGGACGCTATGATGATCTCTCTCTCTCTCTCTCTCTCTCTCTCTCTCTCTCTCTCTCTCTCTCTCTCTCTCTCTCTCTCTTTCTCTCTCTCTCTCTCACCCGGCGTCCGTGAGTGACAATTCTACAGAGTCAGCAGCAGCAATTCTCTATGTTCATCTTGCTTCCTCTTTAACGCAAAACAAGTCAAACTACAGTCTCGCTAACGTGTTTTGTGTTAGTAAAAGATGTCTGCTCGTTTTCAATCGGCTTTTGACTCTTTCTTTCTTCGGTGCACGATTTCACCTAAAAACCGTGCATGTCGTGTGTTCTCTCCCAATGAATAGTACACGTTACGCAACAGGCGCTATGGATTTGGTCAACAATTCCCATGCGTCAGCGTCTCCGCAAAAACAATAGGCAAAACGCAAATTCAGCGGAGATGGCCACGAAGGCGCAGAGTTCACCGCATGTGCCGCAGATGCTATGGTACATTTAGGTGACACCTGATGAACATTAGAAAAAATCTCCCCGTAATTCAGGGTATAAAAAACACCCTAAATTTGACAAATAATTTTAAAAGGTTGAGTTTCATAATACTTAATTCATATCGCATATCAATACTAGCAAAATTGATGTCATTGCAAGAGACATTTCACTAATATGTTGTATAATAAATTGTGTATATAATAATTATTTTATATTTTTAATATGAGTGCGGTCATGAATGTTTTCTTCGCGTAAATCGGTTGTCTTCCTCTGCCTTTTGGCATGGTTTTACATACGTACCATACGCATTATCTGTTTTGTATTCCCTGCACCATTTATCATTCGCATTATTTGATTTGCCTAACCCTTCACCACTTACCATTCGTATTATCGGTATTGCCTATACTTTCACCATTTAATATTGGCATTATCTGTTTGCCTATCTCTTCACCACATACCATTCGTATTATCTTTGTTGCCTATCCATTCCCCACTTACCATTCGCATTATTTGTTTTGTCTATCCCTTCACGATTTACCATTCCCGTTATCTGTTTTGCCTATCGCTTAACCACATACCATTAGCATTATTTGTTTTTCCTATCCCATCACCATTCCCGTTATCTGTTCACCATTTACCGTACGCCATTTCAGTTTTGCCTATTCCTTAACCTCCTACTTTTCGCATTATCTGTTTTGCCTATCCCTTCACCATTTATCTGTTTTGCCTATCCCTTCACCACTTACCATTCCCGTTATTTGTTTTGTCTATCCCTTCATCACATAGCATTCGCATTATTTGATTTTCTATCCGTTCACCACTTACCATTGGCATTATCAGATGTGTCTATCCCTTCACCCTTTAGCATTCCCGTTATCAGTTTGGACTATCCCTTTACCATTTACCATTCGCATTATCTGTTTTGCCTACCCCTGCACCACGTACCATTCGCATTATCTGTGTTTTCTATCCCTTCAGCATTTACCATTTGCATTATCTGTTTTGGCTATCCCTTCACCACATACTATTCGTATTAGCTGTTTTGCCTATCCCTTCAGCATTTACTACATTTGTTTTCCCCATCCCTTAACCACTTACCATTTACCATTCGCATTGTCTATATTGCCTATCCCATCAGCACTTACCATTCGCATTATACGTTTTGCCTATCCCTTCACTTACTATTACCACTATATGTTTGCCTTACCTTCACCATCTACCTTACGCATTATCTGTTTTGCCTATCCCTTCACCACTTACCATTCCTGTTTTCTGTTGTACCTATCCCTTCAACACTTACCATTTGAATTATGTCTTGCCTAACCACTTCACTTCACCATTTACCATTCGTATAATCTGTTTTGCCTATCCCTTCACCATTTACCGTACGCAACATCTCTTCTGCCTATCCATAATCCCCTACCATTCGCATTATCTCTTTTTGCCTATTCCGTAAACACTTACCATTTGCATGATCACTTTTGCCTATCCCTTCACCATTTACCATTCGCATTATATGTTTTCCCTATCCCGTCTCGCATTTACTATTCGCATTATCTGTTTTGCCTAACCCTTCAACATTTACCGTACACATTATCTGTTTTGCCTGTCCCGTAACCACTTACTTTTCACATTATCTGTTTTGCATATACCTTCACCATTTACCGTACGTATTATCTGTTTTGCCTATCAGTAAACCAGTAAACATTCGCATTATCTGTTTGACTATCCCTTCACTACTCACCATTTGCATTATCTGTTTTGCCTATCCTTCACCACTTACCTTTCACATTATCTGTTTTGCATATCCCTTCTCTACTTTCCATTCACAGTATCTGTCTTACCTATCCCTTCAGCATTTACCGTACGCATTATCTGTTTTGCCCATCTCTTCACCACTTAACTTTCTCATTATATGTTTTGCCTATCCCTTCACCATTTACCATTCGCATGGACTGTTTTGTCTATCCCGTCAGCATTTACCATTCGGCTTTCACAGACGGCTTTCCAACAACCTTTATGTATTTGGTGAAGTATTTCTCTCAGTTTCTCTTAAAAGCTTTCCGAGATTCAGCCTTGGTTTGGGAGTAAATCATTTCTCCTTTTTTTATTTAAATATTAGCCAGGGATTTAAATTAAGGCATTTTAGGGGTATCCCCATAAATGACTTAACTTAAATAGCGCAATGTGGGTGATTTGCAACTGAATAATAATAGTGTAGGGTCTGCGGTTGCGCTCACTCCTATCAATATTATAATGACCAATGTTTCAAAGGGGATAACTATTAAATGCTAATTATAGAGTAGTCTACTTCATTTATTAACTTATTTACTTGCTAATGCGTAGAAATCCGGGTATATTCTGGTCACATCAGATTGCACTAATGTGTTCTTAAATGATGACTAACGGATCACAGGGTGGTATACTAAACGTCTAAACCTAAATATATAGAGACTCATAAGTTTTTCTTTTTTTTTCTTTTCTTTTAGCATGGATGTTCTCATGATTCTTCTCCAAGTCCTTCCTACTTTCTTTGTGTGGGGTTTCATATTTCAGCAAGAATATGATGGATAAGATGCGTTGGCTTTTGCCTACCAACAGTAAGAATTGCACGTCAGCAAATATTAAGTTCGAATGAAAAGACCCTAAAAGTTAATAACACGTTTTTTGAAAAGTCCAGATATGCAACACACATTGACGTTGATGTGTCGTATGAGAAAGTTAAGCCTCGATTTCAGGGCTCCTATAACAACATGTGAGAGTAAAATCTATCTATTAGGATTGATGTAAATAGTTTGTAAATGGTTGTGGGGCAGGTAATATGTCTGTAGTTTCTTTGGTCTAAAACCTTTGTGTAAATGGTAAGTGACGCCATTGTTTAATCACGCAGGTAATTCATGTGGGGTGTTCATGCTGTTTGACAGAGTTTTTGATAAGATTATGTGAGCGGACGTGAGTGTATTTAGCCAGAAATCGGGGATTTTGTCCATTCCTGGCGATTTCCATTTGTGTGCTTTTCGCAGAGCCTCACTAACTTCTTCCAGTGTTATCTCGCTCCATTCCTGTAGGGTTTTATTTTCTCTCCAATCTGCATTTGTGTTGAACTTTTTCGTTGCACCAGATGTTCTTCCAGAATTGCTCTACATCCTCTATTGTGGGCGGTTCTTCAATCTCCACTGGCTGTCTGCCAATCTCTCTGTAAAAGCTCTTGGCATCTGTTCGAAACACCAGATTGTGCCGATAAAACTTAGATCTCTTCTCAGATAGTCTCACCCTTTGAGCTTTTACATGTATTTTCTGTTTAATTGTTTCTTTAGCTGGAGGTAAGTCTTTCTCTGATGCTAGTTTGTATTTTCTGGTGACTTTTCTACAATTAGAGAATTCGTCAATTATAGACAGCTCTCCCCTTAGGTGTTCTATTTCTTTTTGGATCTTTTCTTTCCATCTTGGTTGTTTATTTTTATTTGATTTTTGTTTTTTTATTTTATTCCCTACAGCTATTGTGGCTGCATAATGCAGTAGCGTATATTATTTTTCCAGGTCTTATATCATTATTATCAATATGTTCAGATTCTTTTATTAGGTCTGCGCTGTTTGTTTCATTTGTTTGTTCTGGCCTATTGACCTCTGTTCAATTTCCGCAGCTGTTAGTCGGTCGTTTCTCATTATATCCATACGAACGTTCGCTAGTTTATTTGTATCAATGTAAGTGCGGGTGTTTTGGACAACTCTATTTCTCCATATAGCATATGTTTGGGCTGTTGTCTTTTCAGTTTGTCAGTGCCATGTAAAAAGCAGTCACAACTACCTCATACTCCTCACGTTACCATTTCTTGCGTTTTTCCTTGTGACATTTGTCTGGTGTTGGATCAGATGGCCCAGGGTTGGAGTCGTCCCTGTTCTGGGAACCAATCTGATCTTTGAGAGAGGAGGTTGTTCCAGTTTCGACCTCAAGTTGGTTCCTCCCTTAGGGACGCGACCTTTGTTTATCCGCATGACGGCCGATGCGGAATGATTTATCTTTATTCGCCATTGTATGAATTCAGTAAACAAATATTGTTTTAATATTACTTTTATTCACATTTTGTACTAATTCACATACTATCATATGCGTATTCATGTTGATGAATAAATAGCAGCCTATCAGCTGTATTGCAGATTAGCATTATAATGGTGGAAATCACGCCCCCCATCTCACTTTGCCCGCTGTGCATCTCCCCCAGGACGTAATGGCCCTTTTGTGTCCTTGAGTTTGAGACCCCTGATCTACACCATACTTCTCCTTGCCGTTATGTCGGTTACAATTTGTCACAAGCTAACCATCATTAGCAAGGGCATTCTGGAATGCAGAGATTTGAATAAAGCAAGGTCAAGTCTATGAACCGAATTTCCTATGTTTCTTCCTGTGTACGTATTAAATATTAAGAATATTATTGTATTACTATAATTATATTAATTAAAATATTACTTATTGTATTCCTAAACCATCTAAGAGAGACATATGTTACTATAACAACAACAACCGATGAATAGATAGCAGATACTTTAAATAACCAATACCTATCCACATTCACAGTAGAAGATACCTCCAATCTACCAAATATACCACCAACAAACCTTATTACAGACATCATTGAAAGGCAATCCCTACTTAGAAAACCTCACAAGGCACCTGACTACACGCATATTGAAAGAAATGGCAGATGTCATATCCCTATCCGCTGGCCATCATTTATAACAAAAACCTTCAAACTGGAGAGCTACCAAATCACTGGTTAGAAGCATTAATAACCCCCATATTTAAAAAAAGCGATAAATCGGATAAAACGTATCATCATAACTCACGTACTAAAGCACATCCGAAACAATGACTTGGAAACAAAGCAGAAACATGGTTTTACTACGGATAAGTCAGTAACCACAAATCTCCTCGAGGTATTGAATCTGTGGGCGGAAGCACTCATGAATAAAATACCAATTGACGTAATATACCGGGATTATCGGAAAGCTTCGGAATTCGGTGTCATGTTCTAGAATGGATTCAAGCATTCTTCACAATAAAGAAACAGAAGGTTATGGTCAACAACAGCGTTTCTTCATGGTGTCCAGTTGTATCAGGCATTTCTCAGGCTTCAATACTCGGGCCTGTGTTATTCACCTTATTTGTGAATGATCTCCCTGACACAGTGGGGACACTTCTATCAAATATCAGAGGATTCCGTACTACAATTAGCTGAAGATCTTGCTAAATTGAAACAGTGGGCACTTTAAATGCAGATGTGTTTCCATCCATCAAAATACAAAGTCATGTATCTGGGGATATCCAACGCTCAGCACAAATACAAGATGATCAATGAAGATAAAGCTCTTCACAGGTTATTGGTCTGCCTACATTGATAATTTGCTTCAAACATATGGTCTCCTAGATAAGTACAGCATATAGGCTGTGGGACGTGAGCAACGAAATCAATCCCCCAAATTCAGCATCTAAGTTACTGCGCAGTATGTCCAAACAAGTCCATGCTACAACCATCACTTAGCAATCATACGCGGTGACATAGCTGCACACTTCGAGTGCAGGAAGCGAAAAGGTACTTTATGGATGTCTGCGTGACCATTCTGTGGAACAAACTCGGCCAAGCAACCGTCACATCGGAGAATATAAACTTTTTCAAAAGTAACATTGAAAAATATATTGGTTACGAAAGATTCAATTATCCTTTCTCGTACTAAAAACACAACTGAGTTTTTGTTTTTTTTAATTACAGAACTCCCCAATCACAGAAAGGAAACACTATCCGCAGATGGTCATAAACATACCTTTTTACTGGAGTACCTAATTGGCACATACAGTAGGGGCAGTAGGGTATGAAAAATCCAACGTTTCATCCAGTAACTTTTATCGAAAATATTTTTGTTATGGGTAACTATTTCCGAAGGGGGAGGGAAGGGGGGAAGATCTAAAATCTTCAAAACACAATTTAACTTTTGGAAGCGGTCAGACGAAAAGAAGAAGCAAAACATCCATTACCTTGTCCATTGACGGCGGTGTGATAACGGTTGTTTGCGAAAAATCACTCTTCTCGCGACATAGACCCTTTTTGCTGCACTTCAGTTAACTTGGTAACGATGACTCCTTTCTCCGGGGGTGGGGGCGTAACGAACGCTAATGGGCGTTTATACATATCATTTTGAATTACCCCCATGCATGCGCAGTGATTGGTTTCTGGACTTCCGGTTACTTCCAGGACTTCTACGATCTATAAAAAGGTTCAAAATACCCAGCCCAGATGTGTCCCGACATCCGTCTGAAGGCCAGAGATTTTGCCTCCCCTTTTTGCCCGACCGCTGGTAAGTAATGAAGCCTTTTTTTCCACACATTCCATTAAGCAAAAAAAAGATAAGAAAAATAATTAGAAAGGCCCAACAAGAACGGCAGGCACCTTGGTTCTTAACATCAGTGGCATAACCTTCTTTATCTCTTGTCCTGTAGCAATTCAAGAGCTTTACTAACTCTGTGTGCGTCAGACACCTATATTCTTTCACGGCCCTTTTATGGTGTGGAGCAAGGGAATGAGGGACTGCTGTCACCATGACCATCACTGAGCAGAATAAAAGTCCACTTTGGACCCTGCTTAAAGTCCTGCTTAGGATTATGTAAAGTGTGACGCGGTTTCTGTCAAGGATCGTATCCCAAGAAACCTGTCGCCTCTAAGCTCCAACGATCAGTGAGCAGTTTAAATGTCCTGCTTAGAACCAGGTAACGATGATCATTGAGTAGCTTGGCTTTCTGCTTGGATCATGTAACAGATGATGATGATCAATGAGCAGTTTAAGGACAGCTTAAGGCCATGTAACAGCTGATCTGTGATCAATTCTGGATCATACACAGATGATCTATAAGCAGTTTAATGGGTCCTGCTTAGGGAAAAGTCCATAAATGATTACTGAGCGGTTTAATGGGTCCTGCTTAGGACTAACTTCAATGATCAAAGAGCAGTTTTTAGGTTGTGCCCAAAACGATGATAAATGTGCGGCGCCACTTTGAAGCTTACTTGAAGTTTACACTGATCAGTTAGCAGTTTTAATGTCTGCTTAAGACCAGGTAACGATGATCATTGAGTAGTTTTTGGTCTCACACATATGATCATTGAGCAGATTAATATCCTATCGCAGGACTCTACACAGTTGATCTGTGCAGAGGAGGTTGCAGTCTATTGTCCTGCCCAGGACACTACCCATACAGGGAACTTCATGAAGCCATGCATCAATCATCGGTGAGCCGTTTAAAGCTCTGCTTAGGACCGTGTAATATGATCATTGAGCAGCTTTACATAATAGAATGCAGTTTACGGGGTCCTGTCCAGGACCCACACAGCTTTTCCGTGTTTAATACAGTTTAAAGTCCTGTCCAGCACTCTACACAGTCGTTCTGTGTAGTGAGTGATTTGCAGTTTATAGTCATGCCCTGGACTCTACACAATCTACTATGATCTATATATTCATAGCTATAGTCCACATCATTCAATACACCATAATGATAGAAACGGAATCTGAATGTACCGGAGAAGAGAAGGCCCAACAAGAACGACAGGCACCTTGGTTCTTAACATCAGTGGCATAACCTTTATCTCTTGTCCTGTAGCAATTCAAGAGTTTTACTAACTCTGTGTGCGTCAGACACCTATATTCTTTCACGGCCCTTTTATGGTGTTGGTCAACAAGTCATACGCCTAACCAAGTCCACATTGTCATATCTTGGGTCTGGACCAATCACCAAGTCTGTACAAATAGTCAATAAAACAGTAAACACTAGCCTAAAACATGTCCATGTCTTCCAGACTTATCGGCTGCGAGAACTACTCGAATTAAAATACATACATCAATAACTCCCCTGGTGCTGGAGCTATAGGAAGAATTCAGACAACCATATGACAAGTGGCAGCCTAAATGTTCAGTCCGAAGGGCACTGGCAACTTCTGGCATCTTGTGAGCCAGCACTTGGGGGCTCCCCAGGTTTCCACCGTTGCCGTGAGAGGGGGCGCGGAGTGGGCATTGGCAACTTCTGGCTCCCTAGTAGCCAGTACACAGTAGACTTACCAATCCCCCACCGCTGCTCTAGACACTTTGTAATAGGGGGTGTTGTCTCTTTAAAAGGGGAAAGGACATGGTCTGGTCCTGTATAAAGGTGTGGGGTCATGGAGTGTGTATCGGCAAAATTTGGTTCTTCAGGAACCTTTGGGTGCTTTCTTCAGTAACCTTAACAGAGTCTGATCAAACTTGTAGTTCGTACAATTCCATTAAGGAAATGGCCCTCTCTATGCTCGCATATAACTCCTGTTGCTTGTCTTCAGCAACTTCCAACTCTGACCTGTCCTTGTTGCACACATTTTGTAGCATTTCTAAGCTTACTTCTATTTTTAGTCTCAACAGTCTGGTTTTGTATGCAGGCTAGCCTCCATGTTGGACAAAATACAAAACAGACCTAACACGACTTTTTATTGTAATAAGTTTTACCTGTTCGCAATGCGATTCTATTTTAACGAAATTTTACTTACTAAACATTAAGTTTTACCAAATCATTTTTTCAATGTTGATTCACTAGCAAATTTTCTATTTATTTCTTTGAAAAAAGAAAAACACGGATCTTCATAAAATAAGAATTTATTACAAGTTAAAATCCTAACCACCCGA
>VCCN01006694.1:75823-96125 GCA_006491835.1 Architeuthis dux | reverse complement strand
AAGTGTAGATCTTAATGTTGTTTAATTTGTTTAATGTCCAAGTTTTTGTCTTGCTTAGATGTTATGAGAGGCCCAACGCACATGTGTTGGATTTAAGATTTATTTTTTATTATTACTACACGTGTTTCGGCTGTTAAAAGCCACTTCAGGTAATTTCTTTTTTTGTTTAAAAGAGTGGATTTTACAGAAATTGGAAAAGTCCGTTTTCTGGGGTTTTCTTTTTAATTCTTGACCGTGTCAGTGTGTGTGTGTGTGTGTGTGTGTGTGTGTGTGTGTGTGTGTCCTGCTTCTAGGACGATCCAGGTCACATCTTTGGCTTGTTGAGTTAACGTGAGTTTGCCCTGCCTGCTTTCTACACCTATGTAGAGGGTGTGGGAAGTCGCGAATGCTTTGATACTCTTCGGCCGTTATCTCTTTTTTATGGCCCTCGGATTCTGGTGTTTATATACATTATACATACATTAGTGTAGGTAGAATATTTCAATTTCATAGTTTTTGGTTGCTGGATAAGTGTATTTTTCTTATGGACTGTTCAATGAATTAGATTTTGTTCTTTTTCTGCAAGGGTTGTGTAATTATCTGTTTGGTAAATTGGCATTATTTTGAAGTGTCCGCCGCTGCATTGGAAACATGCAGATGCCTGTTTTCAGGAATGTTAATATTACTCGTGTGCAGTGCTGCCCTGAAGTTCAGCGCTTGCGTGCAGCTTATATAGTTTTCATTGCAGTTTGTGCATTAAATCACATAGATGACGTTTTTGAATTGCATGTTAGGTTCCTTTTTATTTCGAAAAGGTTTGTTGTGTTTTTGAATAAATAGGATGTTCAAAAATACAACAAACCCTTTCGAAATAAAAAGTAAAAGGGGTTATTTGGTAGGTTGTTATTGTCTGCTTCTTCTTATCGGCTATTGTCGTTCATCAATAGAGGGTTACTATTGTCAGGTATTCACTGAATGCAATTTTCAAGGGCGTGTGTGACTAATGACACAAAAGAAAGGAATTTGCGTTAGACAATTGAATTCAGATGTAGATATAAAAAAAGAATTTTTCTTCATGGTTTTACTGTTAATTCGCAATGCCCAGGCCTACGGGCAACCGGACAAAATCCCGCCTAGCGCATAATCAGTGTGCTGTGTCACAATAGTGAACTGCATACATTTTTAAAATATCTTTTTCTAAATACGGAAACATGTTTGTGTATACCCCATTCCCACTACATAGTTGTCAAACTAGTGGTTTTTGTCACTAGATTTAAGCGGTAGATGAAAGGACAAATGGGGGTTATGAGTACGTATATCAGTAGGCTGATATAAAAGTTCACTGTCTACGGTGATGTATTTTGTCTAATTCGTTTCATTTTTACAGTTGGTGTGCCTCATAAGTCAAATATATTTCATAGTGGGTCGTCATCAGGGCCATATTATCAATTTGGCAAAATAGGCACAATGTAAGTTAAGTATAATACTTAACTGGATCCTTACTTTTCGTGTCTGTTAGTTTCGCCAAACAGAATCATTACCTTCTTGTTTAACCGTATAAAGGAGACATCTGAAAATCTATATTTTTGTTTGACATTTTATTTTTTTTTAAAACAACATTAAATTTCTATCTACATCTGGTGTGCATAAAAGCATTACATTATATAATTGCTTTCTGACAGGCGTAAAAAGTATAACCGTTGTAACGTTTGTAGAGAATAATAGTTAGAAGATTTAACAAGCATTACATTTTTGTAATGAAGTACGTAGGAATTAAAAAAGAGAATACCTATTGTTAATGTCGAAAAACAAGAGAACGAAAAGAAAAAGAAATGAGGATTTTGCTAACAATGAAGAGGAACGGCGTGCCTTGTATAAACAAAAGATAATGCACCGAAATGAGGGATTTCTTTATGAATAACAAATGCCCAAATATTGGCTAGAGAAGGTTATTAACTATGCCTTAACATATGCCCCTCTGCCGAAAAGGGGTGGGTATAGGCATTGCTTTTACCTGGATTATCGCCTTATATGGAATTGGGTAGCAGACATACCCCAAATAAATGACAAATTCTTATAAAATCCATGTCAACGCGGAATGAAAGAGAAGAGAAAGAAAATCGAACGGAAACAGGTATGTTGAGTTTAATTTTTTAAAAACTTTATAAATCTCCTCCCATTAATTATATTTTGAGATAAACAGAAGTTCAGTAAGCACTGGTTACAATACGAATGTTCCTAGGGTGGAAAATGTTAATTTCCGGGGATAATAACAAAGGACATTCTAAATGTTGTAAGTCTGAAATTGAAGCTAAGTACCAAAATTGGAAGAAGCATGCACAATCTAAGAAACATGTGCCATTCAGTGCAGTTAGCATTAATTGTACAATATACTTTATATATTACACATTTTCCATTTTCGTAAAGGAACAATATTATTTACGTTTTGTTACGCTATATCCGCAACTGGTATTTGTTTAAGTACTGAATATAGAGAAAATGAGTTTAACTTATTTCATTTATTTGAATAATTGCATATTTTCGTGAACAATCAGGTAATCATTTTGTTTTTATATGTCTGCAAGTAAATTTAATAAGGTCACAATTATAAGATTTCAACTTCATTATGTGCATTCAATTATTGAATGTTTATCTATATATCATCAGCCGTTATTAGTCCACTGCTGGACAAATGCCTTTCCCATTTCCTTCCATGACGACCTATCTGCTAACCATCGCCTCGTCTTGCCGGCAAACCTTTCTATCTCATCCCTCCATCTTGTGTCTGGTCTTTTCCTATTGCGTTTACTTTCCCATGGGCACCAGTCGGTTAGTCTTTCCCCCCATCTATTGTCATCTCTTCTTGCTAAGTGACCAGCCCATCTCCATGTTTGCTGCTTAATTAGTTAGTATAATATCTTTCACTTTAGTTCTCTATCTGATCCATGTTGATCTTTTTCTATCTCTTAGATGTATCCCTATCATTGCTCTTTCCATGGCTCTCTATGCTATTCTGAGTTGCTTTTCAGCTCGTTTGGTTAATTTCCATGTTTCGCATCCGTAAGTCATGGCTGGTATTATGCAACCGTTGTATACTTTACGCTTTAAGCACATTGGCAAGGTGCTCTTCAGAATGTCTCTAATCATGCCAAATGTTTTCCAACCTATCGTTATGTGTCGTTTTATTTCGCAGGCATAGTCTTTCTCTAGCTTTATTACCTGTCCTAGGTAGATGTATTCATCGACCTCTTCTAGAGTCTTCTATCTTTATGGCCTTTTGGGGGACTTTATTGTTAAAAATTACTCTTATTTGTGTTCAGTTCATCTTTAAGCCTACTTCGGATGCTTCCGATGGCATGGAAATGTCATCGGCGAATCTTAAGTATTCTCCATCTATGTTTATTCCCATCCCCTCCCTAGTTTTTCGAAAGGTGCTTTCAAAGCTTGCTGTAAATAGTTTAGGTGATATTGTATCCCCTTATCATACTCCTTTTGCTATCTTTATCTTGTTTGTATCTGTATGTAGTCTAATTATTGCAGTGTCATTTTCGTATATGTTTTGGATAATTTGTATGTAATTTTCGTTAACACCTTGTTCTTGCATTGAGTAGAAGACTGTCGTGTGTTCTACCGAGTCAAATGCTTGTGGTTTGTTGTATTCTAATAACGTTTCGATTAGTTGATTTATTGCATGTAGGTGATCTATTGCTGAGTAGCCGCTTCTAAAGGCTGCCTGCTCGCGTGGTTGATTTCCGTCTAGAGTGCCTGTTAATCAGTTTGTGAATATTTTTGTGAATAGTTTATATATGTTATGTAATAGTGTAATAGGGCGGTAGTTGCCAAGGTCGTGCTTATATCCTTTCTTGTGGAGTAGGATTACTATTCCTAGACAGAAGTTTTTAGGAACTTTTATTTCTCTTATGCATTGTGTGAACAGCTGTGCTAGTCCTTTGTGCAGATTTTCTCCTGCATCTTCTAGAAGGTCTCTCGTAATGCCATCTTCGCATTTCATATTTCTTAGTGCAAATACTACTTCTTCTATTGCTATGTCTGGGATATCGCTAGTATCTATAGGTTTATTAGTTTGTGGTATATATATTTTTGAAGCGTACAAATCTCCATAGTATTCTTCAGTTACTGTTGTCAATTTGTCCCTATTTTTGATAATGTTGCCATTTTTATCCTAGCTAGAGAGCCCAGTCTGTCCCGGGTGGAGGGATGTATTGATACCTTTATCAAGGGCATTAGTGCGAAGTGAACGCAAATTCCCTCTATTCCCTGTGGCATGCTCGGGTATCGTCCTGGGAGAAGTTGCGCAGGATATCTTGGCTGCGGCTGATAACGCGCCAAGGACAAAGTTTAGTATCTGCGCTTCGAGACCGCCATGGCTTCGGAGCTCGGAGAAACACGGCCCTTCGGGGATCCTGTGGCATGCTCGGGTATCTTCGGATACCTGGGAGAAGTTGCGCAGGATATCTTGGCTAGCCGGTCGAGAGGCGGTCAGCCCGTTAGCACACTCGGGATCCGTCCTGAGGAGCTTTTGGGACCCATCCCTGTCCTCGGGGCATTTGTCTCAATGACATGGACTTGGGATTCTCCCCCCTCAGGTCCCTAGTCACGGGGACTTGGGATTTCCACCCCTCTGCACGTTCGCGTGCAGGCCGAACCCCCACATTAAAAAAGACTTCATGTCGAATTTGCCCTCGTGGGGAGGTAAATAAATAAAGCTTCTCGGCCATCTGCCTAGGATCAGAGTGTAGTATCTGTGCGCTCAATGAAATGTGTTATACACAAATGTAATATTGTTGTAATTCTTAAATTATTTCCGGGCAACAATTCGCGTCAAATTAATTGCTTAGCACTATCTGACTCGATCAAATCATCGAGTTACACACAACAATATACATACGTTGCATTCTGGTTCTGATTCGGGACCAACGATTTCGGACCCAATAACCGACTGGTCCAACTTACCGAACAACTTAATTATTTTAATGCGCAAAACCCCCAACATTTCTTGAATTCAAGAGGAACAACTTACATAAAACAAAACAACTAAGTAACTTTTACACCTACTTTTTCTTTGTTTCTAAAATTGTGCATTTATTTTGAGTCACGAGCTAAAAATATTTGAAAGATAGTTGTTTTGAGAACTAAAAAATGTATTTTTAGTAATTCAATCAGATTTTACTTTAAAAAATGTTAATTCGGTATCACTGCTGCTTGGTCCAAATAAACAGTGCATTGGTTATGATAAACGGAACAAATTAGCGATGATTACATATGTTTGAATCGGTTCTTACAAAATTGTGTGGCTGCTCCTAATAACCAATTGTCCTATTAAGCGCAATCCACTGCATATGGATACAATACATTGCGTTTAATATATGTGGATTCTTCGTCCTGTGTGTTAAATAATCCACATTCCACATTCCACTGAAACCCCAAACTGATTAAAGCTGTTTAATCTTTTACTGGTAAAATACCTGCTGTTTGCTAACGGCATACCTATGGTTGAACATGTAAAGCACTGTAGTATCTGATAAAACTCATGGAAGTTGCTTGAACCGACCATTCCCAGTACTTTAAAATCTTCTCACATACATTCAAATGCAAGTTCAATTACACCTCATTTTACTTTCTCATTTTTCTTTTCTTGACGGCTGATTTTAGCCATTCTCCTTTGGCGGTATCTTTATGTTTCAAGCCCTACCTTTTTGCGTACCCCTAACTGCTTCTCTCCCCCTCTCCCCCACCCCTGTTGCGGTTTTGTGTTGCGATTCCATTCTCAGAACCTCTCCTTTCAACATAAAATATTTATTTTTAAAGTGTGACAGAAGGACGGACAAAAAGGTGTGACAGACAGGCGGACGCACATGTTGCTTATTATGATGTAGATTTAAAATACAAAATGTGGACGATAAGCATAAGGTGAAAATGCGATTGAAGAAGCACATCTCGCAAGCTAATTTAAGCCGATCGAAATATTTTGGTAAAAAGCAAGAAAATGAGATTACTTGTCAGTTGAACATTTCTATTCGAATAAATGTTTGTTAAACAATAACAGCCATTCCTGGGGAAGAATTCATGTATTTATTGACCTGGAAATCAATTCAGGTTTGCATAGAGACACAAACCCAATCTGAATAAAATCGGTTCTTGGGTTCTAGGCAATGAATTCAATATCTCTATTATTTGAAATGGCCTTTCCTGTTATAGAGAACTTTTTACATTCCTTTCTTAAATGATATAAAAACTGTCTATTTTTCAATTAACCGAGTTCACGGATACATTTAAATGTATATGAGATGATTTTTTAGAAAAGAAAATACTGAATTCTTTTTGCACTCATGCACTACGGTCAGAAAGTGGAAAGCACTTAACACCAATTTTCCTTTGGAAAAAAACAGATAACCAATTTTCAGGACATGAAAAATCCGTACTCAACTCGTATTTAATACGCTTTGTAGACAACAAGTCTGGCAAAACGATGTTTCTTGTCAGCTTACATTTCATCTTGGATACTTGATGATACACCACAACTTCGACCAGCCCCACACCACCACTCACCTCTTACTATAAGAAGACCCAGCTGATCTTCACCTTGGTTCAATCCATCCAGATTTGTTTGCCTAAACAAATATATGGCTGTTCCGAATTTCGATTGCGTACGTACGCATTCATACAGATTCATATATATACACACACCCTCTTCCTTGACATCTTCAACAAACTACAGGCACTTTTACTAAGTAGCATACGAACTCTATAAATGCATTCATTTTTCTTCTTAGCTGAGAGCTACTTTTTGTTATCTTCTGTAATAAATATACTTCTTATTATTGCAGAGTATTTGTACTTCTTTATTCACATTGCCTGTTGTTACCATGTGCAAACTGCATCCTTGCAAATGCAGTAATTTCATTTCCATTTACTACTGCAGAAACACATCAGAGAAAGAAAGATCTCTCTGATGCCCATCGTTAACATTACCCTCTTTCTTTCTCTAGTCTCATCAGCACCTTAGCCTACTATCAGTACTGACCCTTAAGGCTGTTATAGGCATTATTACTGCTACTACTGCATCATCACTGTTAGAGATTACTACGCTACTCCGCCATTATCATTATTATTATGTGTACGATAACTCTCAATGGAGTCAGATATATATTTAATAAAGGAGTTAGTTGGATTGTAATATTAATCTATAATTCTATCATCTACATTAGCTTCCCTTTTAACATATATATATATATATATGTATATATAACAATATACACGCCATAAAGAACTAATTGTTCGTTATAAACGATGCCCCCCCCCTCGTTTGGTAAATAAGAAGTAAGTTCGGTAGTTTGCCGCGTTCGGTATATCCAAAGGCAGTTCGGTTGCCCCTCGTTCTATTAATATTTTTGACCTTACCTCTTCACGCAAAAGACTAATGTTGTGTACAGTTCTATAAAATAACAAATCAAAACAATTGTACCTTTCCTTGCACATCATGAGAGTATTATTGGAAGAAGTTACGTTAAGCTTAAATGTAGGCACTACTTTAATTGGAAGGTCCGCATCCAAAAGATAATAATAGCATTATAGCTACATTATAAATAGAACCCCCACCCCGCCCCGGTAAATAAGAAGAAAGTTCGTTATGGTCCACGTGTTCGTCGCATGTATCGGACTTCTTTCGGTAAATCCGAAGTCAGTTCGGATGGGTTCACGATTTTTTTTTATGCCAAAATTCGTTATGTTGTATAACGGTCGTTATTGTTGCGTAACATTCAGACATACAATTTCAGCAGATGGAGTTGCAGAGAAGAATGGTGAGATGAACACCGTGTTTAAGAAGAAGTCCAAATTGTTTTTATTCGCTTCAGAATTGTCGTCGCAAGAAACGGACATATACAATCAAAACACATATTAGTTATTGTTAAATAAAAATTAAATGTAAACATTTCGTCCACCAGACACAGAGAGAGAGAGAGAGAGAGAGAGAGAGAGAGAGAGAGAGAGAGAGAGAGAGAGAGAAAGGCTAAGACAATATTTGGTCATGCCTCCGTGGGCACGGCACACATGAGGCAACGCGTGCCCTCTCTGCCTGCTCGTTCTAAAAGTGACCCTTATTTATGTGTCTTATGGCTAGCCTATCGCTTTTTGTCTCTACTTCCGCTAATTATACTTATTATAATAAGTCTTTGATCCGTAATAACTTGTTTTTTCTAAAATTAAACAATTAAAGTGTCCTGCCCACGCAAAAATCGTAAAATTCCAGACGGTCAAAACTTGATGCCTACATCGCGGAGTTATTTGACCTGCTTGTCTACCGAGGCTCTCTTGAACGTGTGAAAACGTTATTCACGTACACAGACGGATATATCCATACGTACACACACACACACACACGCACGTTTCATGCATACACATAAAGACCCGTGTGTTCAGACTGGTTTATAAACACCCATACAGGCTCGCGTATAAACACGCATAAACAAATCCCACGCATGCATATACATCTGTTTTCAATCTCTCGCACATAGACACACATACAAATTAAAATAAATGACGAAACTTTAATTAAGACGAATTTAATTTAAAGGTCTCGAATCGACCATAACTTAACAGTTATGTAGCGTTTTCTTAAGGTCACTTGGTGCCCGAAAGCAAAGTCAAAACACACGACACAGCTCATGTGCAGGAGTTCACAGAGATAGCGCCAAACCAAACGCACTAAAGTCCGTGTGCAGAAGTTCACAGAAATTGTGCAAAACCAAATGCGCTGAAAGTCAGGAACAAACAATCCGGTAGACGGTTACTGGAAGTGCGAAAAAGATCGACACACCGTCTAACACCGTTACGTTCCGACAATCTCTCTGCGAAGGATTAACTCGAATCCGTTACGAATCACGATCCGCCGCATTCTGCCCTGGCCTCTCTCCTGCGCTCTTAAGTAGCTGGGAAGTTCTCACGTATGCAAATTAAGCTGGCATAACATACGGGCACCTAACTAACTGCCGTTCTGATAAAAACCGCTCCCCGCGCGCATGCGTTTCATTTAGATTGCAAATGGCCGATACGTATACACGAGGACGTTTACTTTGAGGTATCGTAATTCTTTCTTCGTCACAAGGTTCGTTATAGCGCGAGTTTACTTTTAAATGAATACACGAAAGGATACGGGCTCGTGTTTAATTATTAGATCCTACGTGGCGACCATCAAGCTCTCTGCAGATCTCAAAAACGATCAACTGTTTCACGGAACACACTTTCAAGAATTCCAGGTGTGATTTTTCAAACCACTTCAGTAATACGATTATAAAGAAGGTCAATACTAGGTCTGAAAAGAAAAAGAAAAATCTAGATATATAAAAAATCATTACAAATGGATTTTAAACAATTTAAATGTAAACAAATAATATATTTCGTATGAAAGTATGCGTAATATAATGCCAATATAACAGATGTTTGAAATCCACCATATTTCACTAAAATAAATGGTTACTTTATTGAAACACTGTATAGAGACAGATAACTTTTTATTTCTTTTCGCTCTCCATAAAACTGAAAATTTGGAAAAGTAAATCGTTTGTAAAATTTCAAACTGGCTGACTCATGTTACGTTTCCGAATGTTCAAACAAAAGAATTCACATCAGTTATTTCAGTTACAAAGAAGCTTGGAATTAAACCGAAAAAGAGTGAAAAACCTGACCAATCTTGCATGATCTTTGTATCTGTGAGAAGCTTAATTAAGCACTAGCCGTTCCTGATTCTATAACCATTGTTTTCGATGTACCGTAGAATCTACACATTAACATCTTCTTATCTTAATCTAGGTTTAAACAAACAGTATGACGTGGAAATTCTGCGAGCGAAGAGGAAATAATTTCTTAGACCACGCCCGTATATCTATTTTCAAAGATTGCCTAAGCAGCCTTTTGATCATATTTAATACACAGTGCACTCGCCGTTCCTGATTCTATAACCATTTTTTCGATGTACCGTAGAATCTACACATTAACAGCGATCTCGCTGAAAAACACTCCTATTGTAAAAGGTGCACTATTTAATTGATGGATATATGATGATATTCAAATATATAATTTTTGAAAATAGAGCTTCAAAATCTGTCAGAAATCAATGTATTTTTCAAGACAACCACAGACTAACCATATTGACTGAAAAATTATAAGTGAGTGTTTTATATTCATTTACAGCAATTTCTTGTAGTTTTACTTTTTCCGTGCAATTCACTCGAGCAAAGACACTTCGATTCAAAAATTAGCGATTCAAAAATTAGAAAGGAATTGACCTGACCGTAAAACGCAAACATTGCTCTCTTCTTTAAAGTGAACTATGCTTGCGTGCCTTTATCCGCTACATGTATGTTCTTAATCAAATCTCTGTTCGTAAATTGTCCATAAATCTGCTTTTTACTATCTATTCTTTCAACAAATTCGTTTGCAACGTCAGTCGTTGTCAACTATTTCTTTCTGTACATGAAGCATAAGTAGATGGTTCATTCTGATATTTGTTGTCGTAGACCTTGTTTTTACTCGTTTGATGGCGGAGAAAGATCTCTCACTGATAGCATTGGTTGCTGGCAATCCAAGGAGAATCTCTGAAATATCTTAACCAGATCATAGATAGTGAATTTTATCAATTCAAATTAAAAACACCTCTGCGGTTGGAAGCAAAAGAAATAGCTGTGCCTCAAACCTATATTTGTCGATATCATCACTATAGTTGGAGCAGGCTTCTCTCAACTCGTTTTCCCATGGCTGATTACTGATTCCTTTCAGGAACACCTCCTGTAGAAAGTCGTAGTTTCTGAAATCTGACTGGTCAAATCTCTCTTTGATACAATATTTTTTGTATCAAGTGCCTGAAAGTAGATCTGACGATAATTTTGGAGTTGACGGGAAGTGGTGTTTTCTGCATTGTCGTCATAAAGCCTTCGTGGCAGCCTCCTTTTGTGAGGTAATGTTGCATCATCAACGTTGAGCTCTCTTTTCTTTTCAATACTCGCCCACAGAACAGATCATAAGCACCAAGATAGTGTCTTAATGACATCTTAACATCTCGGTGGCACTCTGAGGATTCATGTTTGTGGATTCCTTTGTCTTTTGCCAATGTTTCTTTCCAATTCTGGAAATCTGTCTCAGTGAAAGAAACTTCACCTTTTGTAGACGAAATCACGCTGTGTTGAAGTGCTTTAATACAGGTAAAGCAGAATGCTGAGTCGGAATCTGCGTCATAGTGCAACCACTTGAATTTGTCAAACTATGATGATTGGAAGGACCTTTTGAAATTTTGGTTTCCAAATGTCTGGGTTGGGAATGTAAAATTCCGCGGCTGTTTCGATTCTGTTGATAACTTGATATGGGCACTTGGATTTTCTGATACAACGTTGGTTGTTTGTTCATACGTAGAAGTCGATGAGGTGGGTACTTCTGTGTTTGTGTTCCTCTCACTAACGACTCCTTGCTCATGCTTTTTGTCACGGCGCGCTATACTTTCAAGCGTATGCGCCTAGTCGTGGTATTCGAGGGGGTTACGGTCAAACAGCAAATCATGCACCGAGACGCGAAAAACGGATTAAAAAACGCTATCAAAATAAATGTTTCGTACTGAATAAACACAGGGTAACAAAAAAGACAAACTCAGGGATTTTTGGTGGGCAATATGTAGTTTTATCAACTATAAAACAGGAAATACTCCGGGGATAGAAAAATGTCCCTTGATCGTTGATGTAAATTCCGGGGAGAGAAAAATAGTCTTTGTTTGAAGTGGGGTTTCAGAATGTTGATTTTTGGTCCACGGCATTTTGGGGAAGCAAAAGAAGAAGAACCGAATCTTTTCGGAGAAAACTCGATCGTCCGTAGGGCTGGTTCTTTACTAGAAGCAGCCTACCAATTTAGGAAAGTTTTTTTTTAAAAACACTAACCGTTTTTATTCACTGCCCTCGCTAATTGTCCGAATATCAGGACCCGTTCTTTTTTGCACGTCACGCTCGTTCCCTCGCTCCAGCTCCTGCTGCTGTCTCCCTCGTTTCCTCCTCCTTCCGCGCCAATTTCAAATCCCCCCCGCCCAGGAAGACGAGATTTTCGTCTCTTTCCTTTGTCCTCCGCTTTTACTACACTTTTCTTCATCTCTACATTTTTGAGGCACACTTCTCCTTTTGCTGTAAACCATTTCGTTTGCTGGACTCGATCGGACGTTACGGTCGTTGCATTGAAAATCCACAGAATACAGTATAACAAAAATCAAGTAACTCTATGACTGAAATCTTTAAGATTCCGTCAAAACCAAGCGCAAAAACAGATCTACCTTAAAATCGAGTGAACCTGAACAAGCGGAAGGAATGCTTTATGTTTATGTGAATGAATTATATAACGGTTTCACTTAAAGTGTTGGTAATCAATTAACAAACAGAACTAACGATAATGAAGTGTTGTAAATTCTGATTTACAAGTAGAACAAGTTAATAGGTACTCATCTTGGTTAATGTTCCTTGTTCCATTCAAGTAACCGTTCCTATTCAAATAAGATTCGGTTATGGAAATAGACTTTTCCTGAGTATCTTTGTGAAAATGAGACTAGGGTAAACAAGTCCCAATGAAATCGACATTACTGTCAAAGATAAATCGTGAATTTATAAAATAACCATGCGCGTTGGAATCAAAGATAACTAGAGGTCAAGGTTTTTTCCTTTGTTTCATCAAATTGAAATCGAGACTCGGGGTAGGACTATTATACACCTTTGAACTAGCAATGGATAGTTGGTTTATTTACTCTTTCTGTAATCTTAAAGCAAGCGTTTTGAAGCATGTTAAAAAAAATAAGGAACACAGATTAGCAGGTTATTTGGGGGGGGGGCAGAAATTCTGGCGACCTTAGACGTTTATGACTACTACTAGGTGTAAAAGAGCAACAAGAATAAGATGAAAGACAGACTGGTGAATAATTAATAAGTATAATGGTTCACGTAAGAAATTCAGAGGACTTTAGGCTATTAGGTTTATGACTAACACAAGGGGTAAAAGAATAACAAAAATATGATGAAAGAAAGATTAGTGACGAATGATAATGATTCATATAAGAAATGCGGGTGACCTTAGACTATTACGTTTATGACTACTACTAGGTGTAAGACAGCAACAAAAATAAGATGAAAGAACAACTAGTGCATAATTAATAAGGATAATGATTCATGTAAGAAATACGGGCGACCTTAGACTATTACGTGTATTACTACCACAAGGCATAAAAGAGCAACACAAGTAAGATGAAAGAAACATTAGTGAACAATTAATAAGGATAATGATTCATGTAGACTTAGACTATGGTGAACGGCCGCAGGCTGTAAGAAAAACAAGATTCAAACAGAAAGATAAGGCACTAATGCATTTTTACCTAGGGTAAAATCCCCAGCCAGGCTAAGCCTTAAACAGATAACAATCTCTTTGACTCCTTGACATGAAATATACCGTAATAGCTTTTTAAGGAGGTGAAATCTGTTTAGGAGTTACCCTACTCTTAAACAGATAACAATCTATGTGTCGCTCACCAAGGAAATACCCCAGCCAAATCACCTAGCAAACTAGATAAGATTCCGATTAAGAATAAGTAATGGGAAACACATGTTTTAGCCAGAAGATCCCAAAATAAGATAGGCGCGGCTAAAGAGGGACATATGCCACAAACACTCGGCAAGGCGTCTCAGCTAATTAGGAACATATCACCACAAGAAAACTATACACTACCACCGCCCATTCACATGGTACCGATATATACAACCATGAAAACACAACCGTGGTTAACCTTTAACCACTTCCCTGGAAGTTGTAAAAGTGGTCCATACTAACCTCCGTACGTTCTAACATAACTAACACTCAAGACCTCCCCGAGCCGTTAGCGGGGAGATATCCCTCGGAACGGTGGGAAAACTATACAGAGACTTAACGCGATGTTGTAACTGAAGTTAGAACGCAAGAACGGAGAGAACCCAACGATCGTCCTTTCGATAACTCGGAAAGGCAAGTGTACTACCGAGCATGCAGCAAACACTGTATTCACGAATATATCATTGTTTTATTGTTCATCATTTCCCCTTGTTTTCATTCATCGCTGCATTAATAAGGATAATGATGGATATAAGAAATCCGGGCAATCTTAGACTATTACTTTTATGACTACCACAAGGGGTAAAAGAGCAACAAAGATTAGATTAAAGAAAGACTAGTGAATAATTATTGAGGATAATGATTCATGTCAGAAATTCTGACGACCTTAGACTATTTCGTTTATGACTACAACTTGGTGTAAAAGCAACGACATTTTTTGGAGAGGGCAGTATCTTACTACTACATTTCACGTCCCCAGGTGATGGATAGGGAACGTTCCATAGATATATGGGGTACCGTCTAAGACGGTGTGGACCACAGAGACCCCCTGTAGATATATAAGGACCCATCAAATACACTGAATAAGATGGCACAAATCTGAATGCTCACCCGAAGCTAGTGGCAACGGGTTAGCTAAATTAGCCACCACCTTCCCAAATGTAATATGACAGAATGACCATATAAATATCGTAGCGTTCCTGTTGGATCATCGCCTAATCAAATTAAACAACATGAAGATATTCACCTACAATGTCCGTGGCATAACTGAGGACCTCAGATTAGATCAACTCTTAATGGAATTGGACAACATCAGCAGGCACATCGTAGGTATAAGTGAAACCCACAGAAAAGGAGAGCACCTTCTAAAGCTTATGGTAAGTAACCATCTATTCTATTATAAAGGGGGAGTGGATAAACAATTCAGTGGTGTGGGATTAGTTAATAATAACATCACAGGCAATGTTATAGGTTTTGACAGTATATCAGACAGATAATAGTTAAACTAAGCAAAAGATACACACTAAAGGTAATCCAGGTCTACTCGCCAACTACGAAAGGTTCTGACCAGGAGATTGAAGGGTTTTATGATGACATCAGTAAGATAATACACCGAGAGAAGAACTACGCAATACACATGGGTGACATTAATGCTAAGGTAGGTCAAGGAAAAATTGGGGAATCTAGTGTACGAAAATATGGAATAGGCCAGAGATGCGAGAGAGGTGACATACAAGTAAATTTCTCAGAGATGCGGTTTAAAGATAACGAATACATTCACTCAAGAACGGGAAGAAAATCCCAAATGGCACGACAAAAAACGAAATCGACTTCATAATAACTGACAAGATAAATAACATTAAAGATGTTACCGTTATAAACAAAATAGATATAGGAATCGGCTACAGAATGGTAGTGTGCAGAATTAAATTTAACTTTAAATCTGAAAGGAACAAAATGATTCTTAAGAAGAAATGCCCTAATAAGATAGAGATAGAGAATATTACCAATTTTCGAGTAGCGATACAGAACAGATTTCAGGCATTGTGGAAGAGCGACAATGACATAGTGGAAAAAAAGAGTAATATTCTGACAAATATAAGTAAAGAAGCTACAGTGATGGTAGGCAATACAAACGTAAACATTAACACATAGAAATAGTCTAAAACAACATTAAAGCTAATCAAACAGAGGAGAAATATGAAGATAAAATCTAAAGAAGACGAAAACAAAAAGCAGAACAGAAAGGAAAAAAGAAAGAAAAACACGAAAAGAATAGTAGAAGCTATCAGAAAGGGAGAAAGTTTAAACACTCCCAATCCAGCAGATCATATAAGAAAACAACAGATGCTTGCATTAAAGGATGAAAATGGCAAAATGATCAGAAATAGGGACAAGTTGTCAAAAGTAACTGAATAATACTATGAAAATGTGTACGCTTCAAAAATAGAGGTACAACAAACTAATAAACCTATAGATACTAGGCATCTATACTATCCCAGACATAACAGTAGACGAAAGAGTGTTTGCATTACGAAATATGAAACTCGGTAAAGCTCCAGGCGAGGATGGCATAACGACAGACCTTCTAGAAGATGCAGGGGCGACCTTTCACAAAGGACTAGCACAGCAACATAAGAGAAAGACTTCTGTCTAAGAATAGTCATCTTACTCCACAAGAAAGGAGATAAGCGCGACCTTGGCAACTACCGCCCTATTACCATATTACCTAACATATATAAACTATTCGCAAAAATACTCACACACAGATTAACGGGCACTCAAGATGAAATTCAACCACGAGAGCAGGCATGCTTCAGAAGCGGCTAATCAACAATAGATCACCTACATGCAATAAATCAACTAATCTAAAAATCCTTAGAATACAACAGACCACTCTGTGTGGCCTTTGTAGATTATGAGAAAGCGTTTGACGCGGTAGAACCCACGGCAGTCTTCGACTCAATGTGAGAACAAGGTGTTAACGAGAATTATATACAAATCGTCCAAAACATATACGAAAATGGCACTGCAATAATTAGACTACATAAAGATACAAATAAGATAAAGATAGCAAAAGGTGTAAGAAAGGGGATACAGTATCATCTAAACTATTTATAGCGAGACTTGAAAGCATCTTCCGGAAATACTTAAGCCACTTGAGATTCGCCGATGTCTCCATGACGTCAGAAACATCCAGAGAATTGCAAAACATGTTGACAGATCTAAACAGAGAAAGTACAAACTGTTCATCTGAACAAGACAAAGACAAAAGTAATGTTCAAAGTCCCCAAATAGATCATAACATAAAAGGAGAAGCTCTAAAAGAAGTGTATGACTACATCTACCTAGGACAGGTAATGAAGTTGGAGAAATACCATGAGAGCGAAATAAAACGACGCATAACGATAGGTTGGGAAGCATTCGGCATGAATAGAGCCATTTTGAAGAGCACCTTGCCAATGTGCTTAAAGCGTAAAGTATATAACGGTTGCATAATACCAGCCATGACTTACGGATGCGAAATATGGAAATTAACAAAACGAACTGAAAACCAACTTAGAATCGCACAGAGAATCATGAAAAGAGCAATGCTAGGAATAACTCTCCGAGAGAGAAAAATATCAACATGGATCAGAGGGAGGACTAGAGTGAATGATATTATACAAATAATTAAGCAGCAAAAATGGAGATGGGCTAGTCACCTAGCAAGAATAGATGGGTAAAATAGATGGGGTAAAACACTAACCGATTGTTGCCCATGGGACAGTAAACGCAGTAGGAAAACACCATAGCGATAGAAAGGTTAGTTAGCACAATCTAGCACAATCTAGGTCGTCATGGAAGGAGATGAGAAAGGCCTTTGACTCCTGGCGGCTGATGATGATGAAGACTAACCTGAGAGAGCAATGATTGATGGGCTCTGTTGAACACGCGTGCGTGCTAGTTTTCCCTTGTACATGCGTACGCCTGTATCAGGCCAGCAGCAACGGCTTCGGAATTACGTATTTTTGTGCCACCGACCTTGTAGGGTACATCGAGTATGTGATTATATGAATGGAGATGCACCAACATATAAAACCACCAGACCATTACAGATGACATGCGTGAACTTCAAGACGAAACTAAAGGTAACTTTTAATTATCTTGCTCTTTTGTTGGCTGTTATCAACCTAAAACAATCCCAAAGCTGCTACGAACTTCGTTAGACCTAGGATTTTAGGCCAAGTATCAAATACAGTGTATCTGCAATCACAAAATAATCTATAGTGACTTTTAAACCTTATAAGAAAAGCTGATTTTAATTTGTGGCGATTCTGTTTTCTATTAGTTCTGTCTGTATATCAACATGGTGAAGCCACTCATTGTTGCAAAGACGAGAAAACTTGATGTGACTGATTCATTAACTGGGGAAGGGGGAAATTGCATTCTTTGCAAACAACATTGTAATGAAAAACAGATTATTCTGCCACGCTATGGCATAAATTACAGGATCTAGCATTGAAGTGGAAGGGGTTGTATAAGTTTCACAACGTTTACGATAGGGTAGATGGGGCTGCAGTACCTAATGGTAAACTGTGGTATAGGCATTGCAAAAGAGAATTTGCTAGTTTCTGGAAGCTACAAGTTAGAAATCGAAAAGAGAAATAATCCATTGAAACGCTAAGTCGGGCTGAGATACCAGAGGAACAAATAAGATTGGAACGTTTACCGTCAAATATAGCTGACGACTCGCTCTAGATAAGGCTAAGGCGGAAGCGTTATTAGAAGATAAGGTTGCTCGGGCAGTGGCTGGGGGGGTCCCTAACCATAGAACTAGCTAGGAGAGAGCTGCAGCAATCGGCTAGCGAGCGATATCAGGGTCAAGTAGTTAGGGCTAGGCTAGATAGAGTATCCAACGAAGCCGTTAAAACGATGCAGGACATTTGCGAGGGCTTTCGGCAGCATCTCCAGGATCGCTTCACCAAGAAGTGCGAACAGGAGTTTCGCAGTTATTTGGCCGACTTCCCCCGACTTGAGTCGGCTGAAGCGGCTAGCTGCGATGGACGGATTACGGAGTGCGAAGTCCACGCTGCGTTGAAGCAGGTTGGTAGCAACAAATTGCCGGGTGGTCTTCCCTACGAAATGTACTTGAGGCTGTCGCACATGTTTGTAGCTCTCTTGACAGTGATGTTTAACCATTGGTTTGACCAAGGAGCAACCCCTGGCCAGGTGACCAAGGGGTTGATCACACTGTTATCTTCCCACTTAGTGCGGGTCCCTCCCCACAATAAGTGGGAAGACCGCCCGCCACATACTAACCCGGTTTTTGTTTAGTTTTGTATAAAGATTTTCCCCCAGCCCTTTCATCATCATTAAATTGTATTTTTTTTTAAATCATCTTATGTAGGCATCACTGAGCAAACGAGGTAAATACAAGGAAAGAAAGCGATGGATGAATTTTTATGGTGAATGAACATTGTAAGGATGGATGGGTCGCGAGTGGAACTAGTTAAGAGTAAGATAGACAGCGATGACCATAATCCTCCACATTCCCCTAGAATTCGGCCTTGTGCCAAAATTTATATTAAATAAAGCGGCCTTTTGGCTAAGATCAAAGTGTAGTATCTTTTCCCGTTTGTCTCTGCTTCTCCCAGAGTTGACCATTTGTCTTGGCTTGAGCCAAGCTTGGTAAGCTCTGCGGGTCACTCAGCAGAGTGATCCGAGTGATCGGTATTGTGTGTGGGGTCTGCGTACGCGTTTTCCCCAGTATTTGTCACTCTACGACAAATTCTGTTTTTTTTGTGGCAACTCCACGGTAGTTGGTCTTTCTCTCCCTTTTTTTGTCTCCCTTGACACCTTTTCTTCTTGTATGTCTGGCAGCTGGACGCTAGCTGTTCTTTTTCTATTTATTTTTTCTCTTCTCGCTGTTTCCCTTTGACAACTATGCCAAAGGGAGCAGACACCCCGGATTCCGGCGACGAGCCGGTCCTCGTGATTAACGAGGCCGGCTCCACACCAAGAGCCAAGAAAGGACCGGGACCCAGGACCAAGTAGCGGGCGAGTCCAAAAACACAGGACCGCCCTACTCTTTCAGGAAAAAAAGGCCAGGGGCCGAGTCCATCACAGGACCCCCCAACTATAATTCCTTCCAAAGACAAGGAAAAGGGGAAGAGTCCACCTACCATGGACCCCCAACTTCAAGTTCCTTACCAGTAACAGGAATGACAACGAAGGAGGGGGCGAGTCCACCAAGGCAGGACCCCCCAACTCAAGTTCAGTCCGGCAGCGGTTCGGCGCCACGATGGTGCCAGAAAGGACACCAAGAGGAGACGGTGGATTACGGCGAAGCCTATGAAACCGTCTTCAAAAACTTTATTCGTGGCAATGAGTTGCTGCCGCTGCCGGAACTAACAAAGGAGATCGCTCCTCGAACGTTGTCCCTGGTAACAATAGACATCGCTAGCCGGCGAGTGGTCAGAACTACCAGGTAGGCGTTCGAGGACGCGTTAAAAGACAATGGGGTTTTACCCCTAAAAATGTGCCGGAGGACATTCTGCGTTTGGGACATCCTCCTGTCCACCCAAAAGGAGGCCGCAAAGCTAACAGGGACGGACCTTGTGAGGAGGACACTCCGGTTGCAGCCCGAGTATCTGGGAAGACGGAAGACGAAAATCTCCGTCTTTGGAGTCCCACTAGATGTCTCGGGCCGGCAACTGGGTGCGTTTTTCCACACGTTCGGCCGCGTGGAGTCGGTTTGTCCGACTATCGGCAAACACGGCGCCGAGTCGGGAGACTTCGTCATCTTGGTCTCCCTGACAAAAGATAACTTTCACGCGGTGCCGAGCGTGCTGGAAGCAGGTGGCCGGGAGATGACAGTGGTGGTCGATGGCCGCAGACCACTCTGTTGGCGGTGTCGAAAACTCGGTCTGTATCCAACGTC
>VCCN01006694.1:30025-43275 GCA_006491835.1 Architeuthis dux | reverse complement strand
TTATAATATATGATTTTGTCTCAAATTCATATCCAATCGAACTCATTTTTGGGGTATCTAATGGTAAAAATAATTAAAACGTGTAGAAGAAGTCATTTTTGGTAGCCAACACTTATTTACTTCTTTTCAAAAGAAGCTGTTCTTGCATTTGTGGTGCTTAGAGTATGGTATAAGACAACAAGTATTGAGAACTTAATGGAGATTAAACTCAAGACTGTCAAAATTAGCTCAATGACAAGACGCCCAAACTTAATATACTATTATTTAGATACTAACAGTGTGAGAAGATTATCTAAAATATGTTAATTGAAACAAATCAGTTTATATGTGAAAAAGGGGCAATGATGTGTTGAAATCAAAATGAATGGCTTTAAAAAATTCAACTTTCTTGCAAAATCAAGAGAGAAATATTTAAATGTTATTGTCAAAAACATGAAAAACTCTTTGATTACAAACTATATCTATTGGTATGAGCACAAAATGGGGGATGATTTTCACATTACAAACAGGTTATGAAATGATCCGTAATTTATTGGTTAGAGTGGATTGAAACATTTGAAAAACCATTTCCATGGAGTAAAGATTGAAGTGATACCACAAATAGATATGACAGAATAATGCTATAGAGTAAGAATGGAAGTGCTACCAGAAATAGATCGGAAACAAGATCGTTAGAGTGTAGGAACAGAAGTGATACGACAAATAGATTTAAAATAATATTTCTATAGAGAAAGAATGGAAGTGATGACAGAAATCTATTTGGAACAACGTTGCTAGAGAGAGAGAATGTAAGTGATACCAAAAATATACTTGGAATAAGATTGCTATAAAATAAGAATGGAAGTGATATCAAAAGTAGATCTGAAACAACACTGCTAGAGAGAAAGATTGGAAGTGATACAAAAAGAGATTTGAAACAAAACTGCTAGAGTGAAGGAATGGAAGTGATACCACACATACATTTGAAACAACATTGTTAGGGAGAAGGAATTAAGGTGATACCAAAAATAGATTGTAAACGAGATACTAGAGTGTGAGAACGGAAGTGATACCACAAATAGATTAAAAGCAACAGTGCTAGACAGAAAGAATGGAAGTGATACCACAAATAGATTGGAAAAAACATTGCTAGAAAGAAAGAATGTATGTGATACCAAAAATAGATTTGAAACAATATTTCTAAGGAGAAAGAATTGAGTGATACCGAATATAGATTTGAATAAACATTGCTAGAGAGAAAGAATTGAAGTGATACCAAACATATAATTGAAACAACATTGCTATAGAGAAAGAATGGAAGTGATACCAAAGATATATTTGAAAGAAGATTGCTAGATTGTAAGAATGGAAGTCATACCAAAAATAGATTTAAAACAACATTGCCAGAGAGAAAGAATGGAAGTGATACCAAAAGTAGATTTGAAACAATATTGCTAGAGGGAAAGAATGGAAGTGATACCAAATATAGATTTGAAACAACATTGCTAGATAGAAAGAATGGAAGTGTTACCATACTTAGATATGAAACAACATTGCTAGGGAGAAAGATTGGAAGTGATACCAAAAATAGATTTGAAAGAAGATCGCTAGAGTGTAAGAACGGAAGTGATAACAAAAATAGACTTAAAACAAGATTGCTATGGAGAAAGAATGGAAGTGATACCACACATAATGTTACATAATAGATAGGCCAGTTATTAAGTTAGTTGTAGGTATGAATTCTAAGTTTAAACGAGTTTAGGATTCAGAAACAGAAATAGTGGAAAAGAAGGGATGCGACCAACTAAGTGACAGAAAGAGGGTACCAAGTGATGTAGGAAGGGCGAATGGTATTGGGAAATGGTTCCCTTAGTTTACCATAGCAGTTTGCTGGCCACAGAAGTGATGTCCCGAGAGGAAGAGGAAAGGTTTTGACCTACTTGGCCAAACAGATAATGGGTTGGTTTGAAAACATCCCATCTCTGTTCTGATTGGCCGAACAGCGAACAAAGAAATATTAGTTCTTAGGGAAACATCAGTCCTTTCGTAGCAGCGGCGAGATACAGTTCAGTTGTACGGCACTGGACACCCTATTTAGGGGTACCCACTCCTGGGGCTCTCAGAGTATTTGGAAGCAGGATAGTCTGGGCTATCTTACCTCACTCACTCTCTCTCTCTCTCTATGTATCTCTGGCATACAGAAACAACTTCGAATGCTTGTTGACTTTTCAACTGATTAAAGAGGTAATAACCTTATTGAAAGAAAGATTGACGTTTTCCTTGTATGCACCACACGGATGCATCATGGTACAATAAATCTGAAACAACATTGCTAGAGAATAAGAATGGAAGTGATACAAAAATAGATTTGAAAAGATTTGCCAGAGACAAAGATTGGAAGTGATACCTGAAAGAGATGTGAAACAACATTGGTAAAGTGAAGGAATGGAAGTGATACAAAAACTAGATCTGAAACAACATTGCTAGAGAGAAAGAATAGAGGTAATACAAACTGCAGAGTGCGAGGTGGTTTCTACAAGGTTGTGATTTAATTGTGTTGAAGTTGATATCTAATGAATGTTGAAGCAGGGGAAATGTTACTTGAGCTGTAGAAGAATGTGAACCGTTTCTACAGTTGAAATTAGCGGTGAAAAAGCGATGGCAAAAATGATCGTCATAGCGGCCGGTAGTAGCAGCAGGAAAGGTCACGGGGTCAAAAGAGGAAGGACCGAAAAAGGCCGTATGGTTTTTGGCGGTCAAATCAAACAAAGGAAAAAGAATGAAAACACAAAGGTGTCGGATTTAAAGTTTAAACAGGCCATGTTTAATAGAAAAATGTGTACGGAAAAAGGGGTACAAGAAAGAGGAATAATATATGTATATGCAAGGTTTTGGGGGAGATGATGGCGAAAAGAAAAGAAAAGAAAAGAAAGAGGGACTTTTGCCTCTAGCCATTTTTCGCGTTCCGAAATGTATTTTGTGAAACGGCAGTGTTAGTTACGCGAACTAAATTATGTAGGCTATTAGTGCTCTTTAATAATGTGTTTGCTCTCAACAAAAGAAATCGGTGTTAGGTGAAAAGGAGGACTTCTGACAGAAAGTAGAGAAATGGCAGGCATGAAGGAAATGGTTTTTGGTCAGGAAGACTTTTAATTCTTAAGAATCGATTTGAAACAACATTGCTAGAGAGAAAGAAGGGAATGATACCAAATGTAGATTTGAAACAATAGTGCGTGAAAGATAGAAGTGATACAAAATATACATTTGAAACAACATTACTAGATTGAGGAATGGAATTGATACCAAAAATCGATTTGAAACATCATTTCTAGAGAGAAAGATTGGAAATGATATCATAAATAGATTTGCAACAGGATCGCTAGAGGGTAAGATTAGAAGTGATACCAAATATAGATTTGAAATCAGATTGCTATAGAGAAAGAATGGAAGTGATACCAAAATTAGATTTGGAACAACATTGCTAGAGATAAAGAATGGAAGTGATACCAAATATAGATTAGAAACAACATTGCTAGAGTGAAAGAATGGGTGTGATACCATACATAGATTTGAAACAACATTGCGTGAGAGAAAGAATGGAAGTGGTATCAAACAAGCGAATCCGGTAATCTTTTTCTTGCCTACATCGTAGTTATATATTCACACAACACACGTTCTGCAAAGGTTCTAAATGAATTTCAAATTGTATGGTCTTTAGAAACTAAAATAAAGCACACATATTTCACAGTGACCGTTTGCCGTGATGGTCTCCAGAATTTAGGACCACAAAAGGTGAACGGGATAACCATGGTTTAAATCCTGTTAAGTTCTTTTTCTTTTTTTTTTGCTATTATTTTAAAATATCTGCCAACGTGTCTTTCCGTTTGCATGACATAAGTGAGTCTCTTGGAAACCTTTACACTCGTATATCAAATTAACACTTCCTTGATAGCCTAAATAACAGATATGCACCTGGAACCTGATATCCCAATGCATTCTCGCAAAAAAAAACAATCTAAAAAAAGTCATTGAAAGGTTTGTAAAGTTTTTCATTTTCTTAAAAGTAGTTTATACTAATTAAATTAGGGCATAGATTATTAACCAAATGTTTAGAAATTTAGATTTTCCTGCGAACGTACTATCATTCAGCTTTTGGTGACAATGGGGTTGGCAGAGGTATGCGCTCTCTGAGTGCTTTCTAGTTTCAATATGTTATCGCCAAATGATAGAGCATAAAGAAATAATATTTTTGCTAATATTCACTAAGCACTAAGACTTAAGTATGTTATAGTGAAACATTCATGTTTACATTCATTGTGTAAGCGAGGGAGCATTATATCTTAGTGAAGATGTGTTACTCATGTTTTTTAACTTTATCTTCTTTGTTGTTTTGTACAATATTTCTGCTGATTCATTCTGCAAGCTTCCTGTCCAGTGTCAAGTTTACTGTTGATCCTTAGTTGCATTACATGATGAGGTGCAACAGATGTATAATGACTGCTGGATGGAGTGCATCTCATTATACAACAAAGGTATGACCAACAATAAACTTGGTACTGGACCAAAGTTCTACCTAAACAGCTCTGGTTAGGCACTCAATGGAAACTGTCACGTGACCAACGTCTTTTGGCAGCATGTCGTATTGCGGGTGCACAATTACAATTTAGAATAAACATTGTAAATTGATCCCCCTAAATACTCATTTTGGGGTTGAATTTCCAAAAAGATTTTCTCTAGACATAATAAGGAGTAAATGCTTACATTCTTTCAGCCCTATATCTCCATTGGTGCGGCCTGTACACATGACACATTCATATATGGTTGAAATTTCGTTCTGCTTACGGCATCTGGTATTCCCCTATGGTCACCTATCTAGGTGCTGACCAGGCTCGAACGCTGTTTAACTTCCTGGCAGTAACCCTTAGCCTTGGGGAAAGGTTCCTTAATCCTATCCCTGCTGATGATTGGCCAGAAGGGGAGATAATCTGAACTTCATCTCAGAGATGTACCCAACACAGGTATTGGAATAGCGTTGAATTTGGAAATCAAGTGCGTCTGGAGGAACATGTTTGATACTAGCCCCTGGCAACCCTGGGAAAGAGTCACAAGCAGACTTCATCCAAATCCTTCACACTAAAGATGAACACAATCACAATCAGAAAAGCAATCAGACCCAAGCCAAAATCAAAGCTAAAATCAGATTTTAGTCCTTATATATCGGCCATCGGCCGCCGTGCTCTCTAATTATCGGCATCGCATCCGGCATAAGCCAAAACCCATATCGGTCGGCCACTAATAAGGATGACTGCCTGAAGAAAACAAGAACATTTCCAAACTCATTTATATGGTGTTGCATAACAGGTAGACATGGGGAGATGGCAACCACTACGTCAACAATTAATGCACTGATGCATATTGACATTTTGGACATTTTTCTCATTTCTCTTTCATCGATAGAAAATATGCTTGGTGATGATGAAATCATTTGTCATAGAGCAAAGAGTGTTAAAGCTTTTCTTCAGGAAAGGCATATCAACTCAATGATATGGCCAGCAAACATTCCGCATCTCAATCCGAATAAGAATGTAGGGTGGAAATCTTTAAAAATAGATTCCATGACAAGCTGATCTGTCAACCGTTACTAGAGAAAGTCGTAACCATCTTGATGGAGAATATTGTTTTTCATTAGTGAAGTCCGCGCCTCAAAGAATACAGGTCGTCATAAAAGCCCGAGAAGGAGCAACAAAGTATCAACGATGATTCTTTTGATGATGATTCCATAATTCTTTCCTCTACTTGATCTGGAAAATAATATGCCATTAATTTGAATATTTTAATCTAATTTGTTTGTAGTATATTTCATGAAGCCAACATGTTGACCTATTAAACAAAAATTGTTTTGTCATATCTGTGATTTGTTGCGGAGTAATACAAGCTGGGTGGACATCCTCTAAGCGTGCCATAACTTTTGCCAGGGGTAGTATCTATGCCTCAACTATATTACTAGCTGGACCCATGGAAATTTCACGTGTGTTGATAATTAAGATTATCCATTATCTCATGCCTCTACCTTCTCATTCTCTCCCTCATTCATTAAAATCTTTGTTGCCCGTCCATGATTGTAACTAAATGGTGGATTAATTTCATATGTGAAAATGTTCCTACCCCCTCAGTAAATTACCTAACTTTCTTTTCTCCCTCACCCTTCCATCCTCCTATTACACTACCGTTTATGTTTCTTTTCTGTTCTCCTCTTCATAAACTCTTATTAAACTACCTAACACCCTTTTTTCTCTCTTTCTTTCTACCCTTTTATTAAACTACCTAACTCCAGTTTATAGTAATAAAATAATATTTTTAATAAAATAAGTCATATTTCCATTTCCGCACGCGAACTCACCTCCCTTGGTGGTCCCCCATGAACACTCCTGGATACACGGGCACCTTCGGGCAGCCCCGCGTGCCCCCCCCCCAAAGTATTAATGAAAGCACAGAAAGATCTAGTTAACAACCTTCACAAGTGAAGTAACAACATCCTTCGAAGCCTCACTTCCATACAACGGACTGAAAGTAACGGCCCAGTTTACCATACAATTACATTGTATTTACATTGTAAAAAAAGTGAGGCTTCTAGGAAGATTGTTAGTGTCTAACAGATTAAAAGCACAACAAATTACGCTTTACCATTTATTATATTGGCACAGTCGTCCCCTGATATATATATATATATATATATATATATATATTGTACAAATCGAAGACACATCTATTATATAAAATAAGTGGCTCAGTTTGTCACAGTGTCCCCCCACCCCTTAAACATTGGCGCACCTCATCCAAATTTGGCATCCATACTCAAGAAGAATGTTTTAAAGTAAAACGATTTGAGAATAAAATTTGTTAAAGGATTTATATTTACAATGTAACTATAATGCTAAACTGATCTCTTACTTTCCGTTCAATATACATATATACATGTACATACTAACTGGAATCCAGACAATAGGGCGGGTTTCAGCAAGTTATTTATAAAGAAACTAATGCAACAACTCAGACAGCAGAACAATAGATTGAAGACACTGCGGTCTATTGTTCAACTGCTGCTATCAGGAAAATAATCATCAGCCATTTCAAGTTGGACCAAAGCTTTTCCCAAATGCTTCCATGACAATTGTAAGGTCATGCTGATTCTGGGAAGGTAGTTGCTAATTCAGCTCACCTATTTTCTGGGGAGTCGGTTTTTAATTCTGAGGTGTCTTTCACCTAGACTGGATGCCTCCCAAGGCTACGAGCCAAGTTTGTCTTGCTATTGTACCTGTAGCATGGAGAAGAAGAGATGGATTCATGCCTTTCCCAAGGGCATTACTGCGAAGTAAATATAAACAGCATTGGCTGGAGTTTGAATTCGCTCACTGATTCCATTGTCTCTGCTGTTAACTGTTTCGCCACTTGCAATTCCACCAGGAAGATAAGGTTCATTAACACACAGAGGTAGTTCCAGAATACATATTATTCAGAATTTTTTTTAAATAATTTTTAAAAATGGAGATTCAAATAAAACAAGAAATCTGTCTTACTACACGTTGATAACAAAATACAATTAATACGGTCCTCTCAATTGATATTGATTATATTAAATTAGATGAAATATTGCACCACAGAGTTTCATTTAATGGTCATTTGTAATGAGAAGATTAAATGTAATGCTTCAGCTTAAACTCCAAGCCACAAATATGCACTACATTAAAGCAGTACCTAACTGATAGATGGGACCACCATCGTCTCTTATTTCATTCATTAGAGTGACTACTCTCTAATTCAAAACCGTTTATAAAAGAAAGAACGCTTTAACCTCCCAGCCATGCATATGGGTCATTTCAAATCAACGCACCTAATGGCACTATGAGCACCATCTTAGATTTTGGTGGAACTTCAGTCGCTGATACCATTTTCTATAGAAATCCAACCCTGAAAATTTCAACTTGATTGAACCACCGGATCAGAAGTTATGACAAATTGCAATTTGCTTAAATTTACATGCAAACATGATTTGCCAAATTTGACACTTCATAACTATGCTATTTAAGATATCTAGCTGTAATTTGGTACCCATGTAGTTATCAGTCTTTCAAAATAGGGGGCATGGCTTGGGGGCGGGGGTGCTAAATGTTTGGTCGGCCGTAAAGACTACACTACGGGTGTTAAAACAAAAATTCCACTGGATTATATTCATTTGATGTATTGCCTTGTGTAGAACATTGAAACATATAGTTTAAAAGCATTAAATACTTTTCTGATGATCAAAACATAGGACCATTACAGTAAAAACCCAAAGCGAACCGTTAAGCATGCTTTTGCCCCTGTTATGATATGTTGCCACGAAAAGGCTATTTCGAGGTCAACACCTGTGCGGAAATGGAAGTAACCCGGTGATCTTAGCATATGTGTCTAAAAATACAGGAAGTGGGGACCGGAAATGCCACAGCGTGGGGGTTCAAACCTGATAAAGGAATGCAGAGCAGACCCGAAGAGAGGACATACAAATTCAGGACACAAGAGCAGACTGTTATATGTATTATATATATAAGAAAGGAACATAAACATAAACATAAGTTAGTTTTCATTATTTCTCTCTTATCAGTGTAACCTTGGATGGTGTTGGTATTTGCTTTTGGTGGTCGGCCTCATCTTGGAGGAGGTACTGCTTCTGGTCTTTGTTTTTGGTTAACGTCTCACTGTAACATTGGATGAGAGCAATACCTTGCTCGGTAGAATCATTGACAACTTTTATCTTCAAGACACGCTCTCTAAACTCCTTGTAGTTGTCATCATCTGACCAATCCTGTGGACCCTTCTGATGTGCCTCTTCCATACCCATAATTTTCAGAGTATCAAAGAGGATCAATGTCCTCCTTGTGACTAATGATGACGTATTATACAATCACCTGGCATATTGATGCATCGAAGAGAGTGGTCGTTTGTGGGGAGTTAGAGGTTTTTCACCATTTATCTTTTTGTGGTTGTACTAATCCTGTCATCAAACATGGATAGTCCAATCAGGTGCCATTTCCCTCTATCGGGATATTTCTACAGAATGTTCAACATGTCAAGGTCATTCAGAGAAGCAGCGCATTGTAATTGACGTTCCTCGCGTGGCGTGAGCTGGAACTGGTGTATCGTGATGCGTGTACCTGCAAAGTTTTCTGATGGAAAAATGAACCAGACTGTATTTCATTCGAACAGATTTATTTACTACTGATTTTAATAGGGCACGGTTGCGTTCGTTTATGTCGGGTCTGCAACAATGTAGTCGTCGTCAGAGAGATACCGAGCAGATTCTTAACTAGAGGGAAGGGACAGTCACTTGCTAATGTTTGTAGGGGCGCGTGGAAGCAGTCGACTGTGTCTAGTTCGGTGACCCGCTAACTAAGGTCAAGGGCCTCTATTCAGGCTTAGCGGTAATTATCGAAGACGGCGGTTTTCAATTTCGCTCGGCCGGTCGCGGACAGCCCCGTTTACTTCTCTGCCTTGACAAACCAAATTGGTCCCTTTTTGTAATCGTCGAGTGACTTTTTGGTTCCGCCTTAGGCCGCGCTCACTTTGAGACTACACCTTCGAATATCTGTTTTTAATCAACATCTGTTTTTAATTTGGGGTTCCCTTCCTTCTAACTTTAAGTCCTTATCTGATAACCCATTACTCATTTCTAACTAGCATGTCATCATCCCTAGCTTATCCCAGCATCCCTACCGTCAAGTTTGGTAGTCCTTATGTCTCGTGGGATAGTCTGGTGCAAATCCAAGGTAATGTGTAACTTGGTGTGGTCAACTCCGAAATTCCTTTCTAGCTAGAATCCCACTTCGACCCCAGGCGGTCTGGAAAGAAATATTATTCTGATTGTGAGATTGCGGTCTTCTGATCGTGTGAAGACAGTTGTGGGCTTTAATTTTGAACTAATTAAGGCTCTACGACTCTCACCGACCATTACGTAACATTGGTTCCGAAAAAGGTAGATTTTTAGTGCATAATTCTCTTTTCCCATCCACCTAGCGAGGTGGGTTGAACCCGGATCTCGAATGGAGGTTTCATTATCGGTTTTTCTCCCAGAAAGGGCAAAGAAAGTTAAACGAATACCTTGTAGGATGAGTTTGTAGGTAGTTGAGAAAACGGTCCGGCCCATCGTAAAGACTAAAGAAAGAATTATTAGATAAAGGCGCGATTATCGATCAAATTTTCAGGCAAATTTTAAATTTAAAAATATCCTAAATGGGATAACAACTATGTGTACCATGATGCATCAGTGTGGTGCACTGTCAAGATAACGTTGTGGAAACTCTGGTACTTGACGAGACTTCAGTCGTTGGTTCTTCGGGTCACCGCTGAAAATGGGAAGATGGGGCATGTCGCAAAATGCGAAAAATAGGTGTTTTTAGCAATTCGATTTATTTGCAGTTTTTGGAAACTGCCCGATAAAATGAGAAGAACAAAGCGAACTACATCACCACTCTCAACCCCCATCCCATCTTCAGTCACCCGTCTTCATCGTACCGTGGTCAACTCCTACGCATCGTAGTAGTCCCAACGCCAGGTCCTAGACATCCCCGGTCTGCCCTGTCCGGCTTCGGTCGTCCAACTGATCTCCCTCCAAAATAACTCCCCATTCCCCTGCCCAGCCAATCCACCCATTGCCCATAGCTGGTCATCTACTTAAACTCAAAGTTTTTCTGAGACACAAAAATGCTCTATTAGCCCCCGCACTACTTTGCTACATTCTTCCATTTCTTTTCAAAAAAGAAATATTAGAATATTATTTTTTTCTTCTCTCGAATACATACATTGATACCTTTTTTCCGTTTAATACACATATTCCTCTATGAACCCAGTTCTATTTTCTTCTGTTTCCTTATTTATGTACTTAGGTAAGTAATTCGGTTTGTTCTTCGTTAGTTACACAGCAAATGATATCGGCCAGTAGTTATCAATCAATTGGGTTTTTTTTTCAAAAATCAAAAAGAAAAACGAAACATACAGAAATGAAATTTCAAAAAGGAAGGGAAAGACAAAAAAAATACATTAGACATTTAAAAAAGAAATGTATATTCAACATTCCCTATCATTTGCGCATCTGATGTCACAAACAAATGCAGGATCCCGCTTCGCGTTCACAAAAAAAACTAGTTTCAAATCCTTCCAGGGCTATCCCCAGCCTTCTCTACCGATGTGTACTGCCGTTTTCCGAGCCATTCTTGCCCCTACAACAAAATTCCGTAACTTGCGACCCTTTTTGGCTACCACACAAATATCATTAGGCATATGTGGTTAAGTTAAAACCACAATCGATCCGTCTCTCGTCGTTCCATTTACACATGTAAAGCCTGGGGAAAAAACCGTACGTCTAAAAGGTGTTAACGCGAAACGCAAAAATGCATTATGCCACCATTACACAGAAAGAAATGCAGAACATTTTTTTTTTTAAAACCTGAAAATACGATTACAAATTTTAAAAAAAAACAACATCTTTTCCTTCCTATATCGAGAAAAAAAACGTTTACAACACCTTGAAGAAAAAAAGAAGAAAAAAAAGTCATTCTAGTTTGATTTTCAATAACCTCTCATAATTGTGCGACAATTCTTCCCTTTTTCGTCATCGTTTCATTCTTTTCCTTATTAATTGTTTTTATATGAACATGTGTGTGCATGTACGTCCTCTTTTCGTTTAAAAAAAAATGTTTTCTTATTCCTCAATGCGGCGAAGACAACAACACAACATATCGAAAGTTCAAGTTCCGTGAGGAAAATCAAAACACTTGAAACAGTTCACATTACATTACATAGAGGGTTCTCAGAAATCTTTTTATATTATAGCCAGTTTTTATTACATGTACCATAGCGACTGCATCTACTGCACATGCGGTGCACTCAGTGCCTTCCGTGGCCACCTCCGCTGAATTTGCGTTTTGTCAATCGTTTTCGCGGAGACGCTGGCGCATGGGACTGATGACCAAATCCATAGTGCCTGTTGCGTAACGTGTGATATTCATTGGGAGAGAACAAACGACATGCATGGCTGTTGGGTGCATCGTGCACCGAAGAAAGAAAGAGGCAAACGCCGATTGAAAACAAGCATAAATCTTTATCTAATACATAGTAGCGACACAGTAGTTTTACTTGCTTTGCGCTAAAGAGGAAGCGAGAGGAAAGTTCTGTCTCAGTAGACTTTTTTAAGAACCCACTGTGACACCGGTGTCACATACAATTTAATTGATCTGCACAGTTTCTTATATAATATTATATTTTATCCTTGAGTTTAACCCAGGAAGTGTACAAAGTGACATCTACTAAACATCCTGGTGCAGGCATGTGACCGTGCGTCAATTTGCCTACACATAATCCCACATAATGTTCCTTCAAGTAGAAATGGGTCTGGGTTCTTATGGATTAAAACGGGGTCACCGCAGGGACAGACTTCAACACAGTCAGGAACAAGGAATGACTTTAAAAAATAATACCAGTTAATTATGGGACGCACGGGCCACCATACACACAAGTCGCAAAAGGTCAAGCCGGCTTACCCACGTCCGTTAGCAATGACGATCAACTGCTTTCTCCCTTGCCTCTCTCCCTGGCGTTCTTAAGTAGAACACTACGTATTCATGACTGGCTGATGTAACATACGGGCACGTAACCGACTGCCGTTCTGATAAAGATGACTCCCTGCGCGCGCCTGCGTTTCACTTACATTGCAAATGGCGGAAACACATGCGAGGCAAAGATGCGGTCTTTTTGAATGTGGTAAGTCACTTTCAAGCACATCAAAAACATGTTCCTTAACATGTGTCTTCTTACGCAACCACTTGAGATCCGAATCATTCGCTTTCGCTTTGAAAGTTAATTTTTATCAGAAAACTTCCCAGGAGAAATGTAACCAGGTCAGGCCTTGACACCAAGGGCGAGGGGGTTTAAAAGTTGGAACCTTATAGTCAATCACCTTAATGATCACATATAAAAAGACTCGGTTAAGTTTCACATCAGTTAACCAAGTCGAAAGTTTTTATTTATTGTTTGGTGTTAAAAGCACAAAAGATTTCCTACCGTCGAGATGCGCTCATTTGAATGGAACTGATTTTGATACTTCACCATCTATTTCAAGTACTGTAATGTTCTGTTTTTCTTTCATGAATTCTCTTATTTCTTTTTATTTATGTCAGGTGTGTACGTGTGTGAAACTCTCACAAATTAATTTTCATGAATAAAAAGAAATAAGAGAATTC
>VCCN01006693.1:66001-76927 GCA_006491835.1 Architeuthis dux | reverse complement strand
ACACACACACACACATACACACACACACACACATATACATACCTTCTTTTGAACTGAAAAATACTCTGGTTTGTGTAATGGTCTCCATGTCTTTCCTTGCCACCCACCAGAATCCTTGGATCTCCCAATGGTTGTGTTACTGTGCATTATACCTCTGGTTGCTATGGATATTGTATAATCTTGAAGCGCACTTCTTGTCTGAGACATGAAAATTAAACAAAATTAGATTAAACCATAGTCCTGATATTTGATTGTTAAGTACTATGGAAACATTTCAATTTTCACGATATAATTTTACCAGAGAACAGCTTTTGATGGCATTTTCAATTTGAACAGATATTTTTTTAAAATAACTTTCACAAAAGATGTAAGAGTTTGTCATACCAACATTATGCATCTCAGACCGTGTGACTTTTTGATATTTGTTTTGTTTGAAGTTTAAAAGACATAATTCAAAACTAGAATATCATTGATAATGACCAAGCATATTCTATAATAAATATTCACATAGAAATGATTTGTTTAAAAAAAAGTTTGTGCTATTATTCTTTTTTCAATGTATCAATCCCTTCTATAAATATCTAAGGCTTACATGTAATTTTCTGAACATTAACTCATAATAAATGATTTCTACTTGAAGATAATTTCATTGCAATTGTTGATATTTATACTCTGAAAATTATCTACTAAACAAAAAATATAAGCCAAAACACCCAACATACTTGCCCAACCAAACACATGGAATTTTATATATTCATTTTCTGGATCAAATGTAGAATCTGCATCCCAAAATTGATTCAGATCAGAAGCACAAATTTTCATCCCACATCAATTTGTTTACATATGAATTAATGTGAGATCTATTGATTTAATAAAACTTTATTGATAATTCCAATAGCTTTCAATTGTTTGTGTGTGTAAAAGGAAAGACACGTACACAATAAGTTTCAAAATTTTGTTATACTATTTCTTCACAATATTCATTTATGTAATTAAAATGGGTCTGAATTCTATATTTCACACTTGTTTTGATTAAATTAAAATACATTTTGATTAAATTAACATTACATATTTATTTGGTGTAAAAAGAAAAAGAACTGTTCTTAACAATAACATCATATAGTGATTTCTGAAAATTTGCACTTCTGACCTGAATCAATTTTGTGGTCTGGATTCTACAATTGATCCTATTTCTAGTACCCTGAATATATGGGTCATTCCATATCAAATCACCTAATATTTCTTAAGTCCCCATGGGCACCAGCTTAGATTTGAATGAAATTTCAGTAAGTGATACCTTTTCTATAGAAAATTCAACCATGAAAATATCAGTTTGATTGTACAAATGGTACAGAAGTTATGACAAATTAAAATTTGCTTTAAATGTTGTGAGCCGCAAGCATGATTTAGCACTTTTTGGCACTTCATAACTATGCTATTTAAGAAGATATCTAGCTGAAATTTTGTATCCCTGTAGTCTTTCACCAAAATAATTCATTTTACCTCTATTCTACGTGGTTTGGAAGTTATGGGTCCTTCAAAATGGGGGGGGGGGGGGATCTGCTAATGTTTTGGCCAGCCACATAAACTATACTAAGGGTGTTAAAATAAAAATTTCACTGGATTATTTTCATTAGATGTATTGCCATGTGTAAAATATTGAAACAGAGTTTAAAAGCATTAAATACTTTTCTGTTGATCAAAACATCAGTTAAAACACAAAGTTTTACATGCCAAAAATGGTTCCAAATTTGCTAAATTATAGTTCAATCTATCCAATTTCAATCCTAAAAATTTGAACATGTATACTCATAGTTTACTCACTCAAATTAGCAGACACAGTACACGGTGTGACAGTGGCTAAATTATTCTTTCAATTTTCAACTAGCCACCATTCCACAGGAACTTCTAGCTAAAAATCTGTTCACAGGGTCTGTAGATTTTGAAAATATTATCAGTCTAGCCCTAAAAAATATCATTTATTCAGAGAAAAGAAAAAAAAAATGTCAAGGTGGGCTCCAAATTTCATCAGTATTTCTGGGAAGCCATTTTTAAGTAATAATAATTCGGAACCTTACACAAGGCAATACATCAAATGAAAATAATACAGTGGAATTTTTTATGTAGTTTAGTTTAGTAGATCCACCCTAAAAAGCCATTTCACTCCATTTTAAAGGACCTATAACTTCCAAACCACATAGAATAGCAGTTAAATGAAGCCATAAATGGCTTATTTGGGTGGGAAACTACTGGGATTTAAGCTAGATATATTCTTAAGGGCCGAAGTTGGCAAAAGCATGTTTGTGACTCGCGACATGCAAATTTAAGCAGATTTCAATTTGTCATAACTTCTGAACCGTTTGTTCAATCAAGCTGAAATTGTCTGAGTTGATTTGTCTCTAGAAGGTGTCACCTGGTGAGATTTCAATGGTTATAATGCTTTAATTCATTGATACTCATATACTCGGTTGGAATTCTTTTGAAAATAAATTCTCTATTAGATATGAGTAGGACCTTTTAAATTAATTTAAATAAATTCTTTTGGAATGAAAGAGGATTGAACTATAATTCAGCAAAATTTTAACCATTTTTTCAACTGACTATGTTACTTTTCATAAAACACATTTGGGTTTTTATTGTAATTGTTCTGTTTTTATCACCAGAAAAATATTTATATGCTTTTAAACTCTATGTTATAATGGTTTACACAAGCAATTCATCAACTGAATATAATCCAGTGGAATTTTTATTTTAACACCCATAGTTCAGTTTCTACGGCCGGCCAAACATTTAGCAACTCCCCATAAAAGTCATTTCCCCTAATTGTGAAGGACCTATAACTCCTAAACCACATAGAATATAGGTAAACTGAAGCCAGAAATGGGTTATTTGGGTGAAAAACTACAGGGATACCAAATTTCAGCTAGATATCTTCTTAAATAGCATAGTTTTGAAGTGCTAAATTTGTCAAATCATGCTTGCGGCTCACAACATGTAAATTTAAGCATATTTCAATGTCATAATTTCTGAACCATTTGTTCAATTAAGCTGAAATTTTCAGGGTTGAATTTTCTCTATAAAAAGTATCACCTACTCAAATTTCATCAAAATCTAAGATGGTGCCCATGGGGCAATTAGGTGATTTGATATGGACTGACCCATATACCTTTCAACTGATTTTTCTGTTCCTGTGCTTCCTGAGTCTCCCCCAGATTAACAGTCTTACCAAATTGACTGTGTCAAATCATTTTTAATTCTATAACTTGCTTCTGATCCATCATTCCAGTATTTTAACTATCTTTTAATAGTTTCTTCTGATGCTCATTCACTTCGTGGAATTACTGTCAATATCAACATTTCTACCAATCTATCACTTTGCACTGATAAATATATAAAATAATCTTTGCATTCCTTATGAGACAGAGACAATAATGTTGCTTGCATCTTTAAAGATTAATTTCAAGCATTGATGACAAAAACTTTCTGAGACTATGTCATCATTTTGCAAAATTAGCATTCAAATACTAAAGCATGTACTGAAATAGATAAATATGCTAGCACTTACAGCCCAATCAACAGTAATGAGGTCAGCATCACTCAGATATTCACTGGCTCGTTCAAGATCATCTATTTTTTCAAAAAAATTTACATAGTTTTGCTGCAGGAATGCTGAGAATAATTCACCTGACATGTGTGACTTGTTAACCACTTCCTACAAATGGAAAAAAAAAGTACATTGGAGCTTATACAGGTCACCTGATATTGACTTATGTTCTTTTGTGTTGAAAAACTATAGTAAACAAGATTGTCATTTACTAGGCTCAAACAGAAAACAAACCTAAATTTTTGTTTGCATTAGAATGAATTATTTACTTTACATAACAAATATGTTCTGATTGCCTGTTCTTTTTTGTGGCTACAACAGAGTGATAGATTTCTGTCTACATCTCTCCCTCAAGAGAATGGAAAAGAAAATTAGAGAATCTGTTTGAAGAGACATTATCTGTATAGATTTAGTGAATTAGCTTAACTTTTCTTCATTGGACCTTCTGTTAAGGGAGACAGAAGTTATATTTAATAGGATTGTTTTAAAGTCTATAAATAAGCGTGGATAGAATGGTTTAAAAGATTTACACTAAAGAGAAGACTTGATAACATTTAAAAGCCATAATCTAAGGTGAGACCATGAAATCAGGCATGACAAACCATATATAGAGGGAAAAAAGTTTCCCCTCTAGAATAAGGTCAAAATAACAGATAGGGAAACATAAAAGAGACAGCACATTTGAGAATATAAAAAAAAAAATATTCTAAGTAGACCAAATGTGAAAATTGATGCCATATGGTAGGTATGAACAAATATTTTCAGCCAGAAATTGACACCTGGGAAATTTTTTAATCTGGCAAAAATCAGCATATTATTCAATTTTAATAAAATTTTGGATACTTATTTATTAAAGGACAAATTCTTTTAAAGAATTTTCCATTCCTAACTTCGGAGAAGAAGAATTTTTTTCATATGATTCCTACAACACCTTTTATTAATTTGAAGATTTATTTAATTTATAGTCACACTTTCATTGATTTTTACAGATAAATCACTCGAGATATTAATTATGTTTACCTTTTGTAGAAAAATTTTCTGGAACTGCTCAAATGGAACATTTTTTCCCTCTCAATATTTTTTTTTTAAAAAAGAGCACATTTTTCATCATTTTTATCAATTATTTCAATTAATCTGATGTTTTGGAAAAGTATATTTTTTATTCTATTGTAATTCAACTGAAATTTATTTAAAAAATAATTAAATATAGAGAAATGATAAAATATTTACCAGGTGTATTTTTCATATTTTTTTTTGTTTATGTAAATGGACCGCTATTTCAAATTATGGGAGCTGCAAACAACAAACAACTCACAGCTGTGGTGCATTTTAAACTTTTTTATTTTCCCCACTCAAATATATTTTGTGTACTGCATTCTTTGTCTACCATATGTTTTTAAAATCAGGTGTCGCTTTAACACTGAAAATCTTTGTTCATATCTACCATATGAAAATCTGTGCTCAGGAGAGGTAAAGAATTGAATAATTATGGCTTTTAGTAGGAGTTTTCATATCTGAGTTGATAATAAAGAGGTATTCAATATGATGTTTTTTTTAACTTTTTAGACGGACTCAACTCGTGTCGGCCTGAAGCTTTGATACTCAGACTGGTGAACTGTTTCAGTTGAGGAAGTAGTGAGAATTAAAGCAAAAAATATCATTTAGACACAACATACACTAAATAATTCATGGAATAAAAATATTTTAGCTTGCTAATGACATCTACCTGTGCAATAGGGCGTATCGAAAATTAAAAAGGAGCTTTTATGAAGTGGAGGGCAACAATGAAGCCCAAGGTAAACTTAGAAAACACTGATCATTGTCTTCCTTGGCACAAACAACAAAAAATGTTGAGAAATCCGAGGATATGTTTTGATATATACGCTAGATATCAACTGTTTGTCCCGTAAACTTTTTTTCTTAATCTCGGAAGTGTCTATTTTAAGATTCCGCCAGGTAACAAGCTGAAATAATATCCGATAGGGTTAATTTTAACCTATACTACATCTATTGTGAACCCGACCATGGACACCAAAAAGATAGAAAGTCGTATAACTTTTGAAATAAACAACATACAAAGTCAAATGACAACATTTTTCCATACTGTTTTGACCCAAGAGTTTCAGTAAAATGGTTACTATTAAGATTCAAACACATCTTGACCTTGACTCTTTCAGGACAAAAAAAGCACACAAATGTGGATAAATCCTATATGTTTTCATATATAAACTAGATATTGACGGTTTGTCCAGTAATCTTCTCTGTTGGAACATTATTTAAGTCATTTAGACATAACATACACTGAATAATTCATGGAATAAAAATATTTTAGCTTGCTAATGACTTTATTCTGACAAATAATTTTCTGTCCTAGATTACTCATCATTTTTACCCTGTTGGTAACAACTAAAAAAAATAATTATATAACTTCCAGTATGGAATTTATATAATTTTTTTTTTGCACAGGTAGATAGAAAATACTTAATTATGACGGTTTTGAAATACGAAATTCACAACGTGTTTAGAACAAATAGACAGTAATGTTCCCAGAAAGAGCAACGTTGAAAAGAATTTTGATTTGAATATTCATGTTATTGGTGCTGACTCTACACCTACAGATACCGGTTGCGAAGGTGGAATTATTCAGTTCCTTGAAGTCAAATTAAATCACAGAGTGCTTATTAATATTTATAAATTACATACTAACAAACTTCCTTTGTACGATCATATTCAAGAAAGAAATATTCCAACTCTTTCTAACAATTCCTATGTTGTGGCGCCGTTGGAAAACTTGATTTCAATCCAAATTTCAAACGCATCAATGACTCACGTGCAGAGCATCGTCAACTGCCGGAAGACATTATCCACATACACAGTAATGATCAAAATTATGGATACAGAATGGTGAAGATGATAATTGTGGGAGAAATTGATGAAAGCCTACTGAGTTTGAAACCAAGCTCAGAACTGAGTTAATGCGGCTGTATATAAGTAAACACAATTTTACGGCTATAAAAAAGGATTGTGAAACACATTGTTTTACTCTACTACCCAATGTAGTTTGATATCAAATGCAAACCATCAATTTTGAATGAGCCGCACCACGTTTTCAAAGAGATGAACATTCTTCGAGGTTCTGCCAAAGGAAACTCGTGATATCATGAAGAGATACGTCAAGATGCCTAGAAGGCTTACTCAGAAAACATTTTCCTTTCCCTTCTCTCCAGTGAAGATGAGGCAGAAAAGACGATTTGCTATAGACAAAATTCTGAGTGGGCCTGAATACTTTGTTGGACAAAGGAGATAAAAGTATTCAGGCTTTTCACGTTCCCCAGTTGAATTGGTCTGCAAGAAACCTTACTGAAATTATTGAGCCAATCCTGACATCAGACTTCACAAAGAATGAGATTGAAGTGTTTTAAAGCAAGCCATTTAACATGAAATTGATTCCATGTCACTTTCAAAGTGTTGAATGGTTTGTCAAGGAAGTTTCAAATGCTTCTGCTCATATATTTGGAGCTGAGAGATGTGATGGTTTTGTTTTTGCTCGAAAATGCATACCAAAATTCGAGAATAAGTAAAATTTGCAAGGGATGATATGAATTTTTTTTTCTTGTGAGGATATCTGAAAAAGTCTATGAGCCAGACATTCCACAGAACATCCTACAACAGGTGATGCATTCCCTTTCCATTAGAATGCAACAGTGTTTGGAAAGTCAACATGGCAATCTTATAGACATTATTTTTAAACCTTATAATAATCTCTCAGTATCAATAAAATTATTGTTTAACTAATAGTCCTTTAATATTAAAGTTAAAAGCTGTCAGGTGATTCTGCTCTACCCTGTGAATGCAGAGTAAATCACACCAACAACCTGCAATTACAAAATAAAAATTGACAAATGCAAATAGAAGCACATGTGCATTAAAATACACTGAGTCACAATAAACATGTGCAATTACCTCTGGTTTTTCAACTAATGGACATCTGTCTAGATGAGAGAGATGAGTTGGAAGGACATGCTGATTTTCAGGAGATTTCAGTTGTTCTCCTGATAAATGAAAAGAAAGAAAAAAAAAAAAAGTCAATGTTTAGATCATTAATTAACTACTTAATCTCTGTAAAAAAAATGCAAGATATATTTGAATTGCTAGATGATTTTTTTAAGAAAAGAAACTACTGAACTTGTTTCAGTGAAAGAGTCCAATCTTTCAAATGGTGGGTAGGAGATTTTTATCAGCAAAATTGTTACCTTTAAGTGGAAGAGTCCATAGTTAAAGACAGAAACAGAAAAAAATCACAATCTTCATTATATAAATAGATTGCCATTGAGTATTTATTCAAACATTGAATGAAAATTTAGTGTAAAAACTTATTGCAAAGTTGAAATTCACCAGGTTAAATTTGATTTATTTTCAAATTTTAAAGTATTTCAGTTGTGTATACTAAACAACAATAATTCTAATTATTGCCTTGATGAAGCGAATCTGCAAATTAATTTTCCTCATCACTACAATTACCATCATAACTACTATTGTCATAATTATCAATATCATCATCATTAATTACAGTTTCAAATTATAAACTACTACATCAATTCATAATAAAATAAAAATGTTAATCATCCTGAGTTTCAGAAAGTAATATTCTACATAATTTACCAGATAATTTGAAAGTCATTTATAGTGACCTTGTTTTAATATGAAGACTAATACACAAATCTAAAAAAAACATTTGTTATTTATGCTCAAAGTTAAACTTACACATTAGAAAGCCATAATAATATCAACAAGACTGGCTGCTTCAGGGTCAATCACCACTCTGACTGAAGCTTAAATGACTTAGCTTTGAAAATATTTCAACTTTTGTAAAAACAGTTTTCATTTAACTGAAAAAGATCTTTAATTTAGCCATGGAAGGGGACTTAATAATTTCTAATAGCATTAGGAGATTTATAATTTAATGGTTTTAAATTCTAGAAATAGTATTATTGTAAAAGAATAGGGTTAGCTGTAGAAATTATTTTGAATTTTTTTAATTGTTGGAGATGAGGGCAAAATTTGAGTAAACCCAAACACAATTTCCCACAACCCCACATAGATAGACTATGGATGTTACACAATTTTTTAAATTTTTTCATGTGGCTGCTACAGATTAGGCTTTTCACTTGTGAATAAAATAATATAAACCTTCAATGCAATGATCCAAAAAGACAAAATTCCCCAAAGCAGAATGATCCTAGATGACCAAGGTCCATAAAACGTGACGTCTTTTGGCAGCATGCCATGTTGGGAGTTATCAATTAAAAGATTGGAAAAAAGGGGTAATCAATGAATAAGTTACTACTCCCACATAATATCTGGGCAGAGGTGGACAGTCAAAAGAGGTAGAAGGAAGTGGAGGTGGTAGGGTCGAGGGGAACAAAACCACTATTACCAATCCAACTAGCCTTGCAAGAAGGTGGCTGTGAACATCGCAAGGAGAATCTTCTAAAAAAGGTTTTTTTAGAATTCACCAGGTCTCATTTTGCAGAGGGAAGTATCAAAACTGACTACATTGTTCTTGTATTATTATCATCATCATCATCATCATTTATTATGCTGTTGCTACCATTAAATGCACAATTATTATTATTTACTAACACTATTGTCACCAGAATTCATGTCCTCTATTAATTGCAAACCTACTTAATTCACCAAGTTTCAACCTGTACCCCAAAAACTCCAAAAGTTGGATTTTCTTCTGTAAATAGTACAGACGGGGAGGAGATACATATAAATATGTGGGCAGAGGTGAGCGGGTCAAATGAAGAAACCTTTGAAGAGGTATATCAGTTTCCTTGTTTGGTTTTCTTTTATTGATTAGCTTATCAATATTGATCAACTTATTCTGTTTTCTTCCTGGGTTAGTAATTCTTATTTTTTCTTCCAGTAGTTCAACCTTTATTTCACTTCAGAATGCACAAATATTTTCTGATTTTCAAATGAAATCTTTTCCCAAGAAGTAAATGCTTTGTAAATTGGATTAAGTAAACCCCACAGTCATATTCATTCTTTTGTGCAGGAATTTCAGGTGGAACATGGACTTTCATCGTTGTTTCTGATTCAAAGCTATTAAAGAAGCTGCAAACTTTGGCATGAAGTACTTGTGAACAAGATTTAGTGTTTCTGTATGGTATTTTATATTTTGCGCTATCAATTTTTCTATCCTTTTCTTCAATATTTTGAAAATCACATGGATCATGGATCTATGGTGCAAATTTCATTATCAAAGAGAACCAGGAAGTAATGATTTTCGTATAATATTGGCGTCTTTATCTTTTTATATTGAAATATGTTTCTCTTGTTATAACGATCCTTTACTCTATGGTAGCCACCATTTTTAAATTCTATGAAAAATTCCTATCCCACCCACTGTTGCTAAGAATAGTTTGTTATTTATAGCTAAATCTTTTCATTTCCAACTTACTTTCTAGCTAAAAATGTTATATACTCATTTAAAGCCCACTTGTCAAATGAATAACTATACTGGGGGGGGGGGGGGTAAATATACAATATTTTAATAAACTAAAAAAAATATTTAAAAATACATGGACATAATAATAAAAACTCATAAGAAAATATTAAATCATGCATTAAAAAAGTAAACTAGCATTCTATCATCCAAATGCGACTATTTCAGCCACTAGACTGAATCTTCAAAAAACAAAATGAAGTGATACATACATAGATAGAAAAACGCAACTATTTCAACCACTGGGCTGAATTTTCAAAAAACAAAAATGAAAAAGATAAATGGCATGAAAATCTAGATAATTCTAGATATAATTTAAGGTAATTCTAGATACTAGCTGAAATACCAGGCAGTACTAAATTGATGTAAAAAAAACAAAAAAAAACAAAGGGTAATACTATAGATAAGCAGCATAAATTGGCAATTTCTGTTTGAACAGCTTAAATTATCTTATCACCAAAAAGTTATATTTATTTTTTGTTTAGTTTTAGAATTTGTAATTAATAGACTAACCAACCTTCCAAATTGTAAAGTTGCCCACTCGATGTTAAAAACAGTGCACAAATAAAAAAAATGTTAACAATTTATTCTAAGCAATAACAATATAATTTAAATTTATGCATTCACTGTTTTTCTTTCATTAATTTTTTTATTTTAAAAAAGAATTGTATGCCGTTTTTAACATAGAGTGAGCAGGGCTGTGAGCTTTATTACAACTTCAATCATAAACTTCCATATTTATTCATATCAATCCGTGTAATAAAAAATAATTGAATATTTGAATAATTAAAACATTTGAAGAATCTGT
>VCCN01006693.1:51744-63151 GCA_006491835.1 Architeuthis dux | reverse complement strand
AGTGTGACAGCCAATGAGATCGCTCCACTGGCTCAATGCATCATCCCTGTTCTTAATAAATGAGCAGAGTCTCTGCTGACCAGTTTGTTAGAATGATATCCGGGCTTAATCAGCTGAGGGACTAATCACTTCTTCACCACCAGTGTTTATTTTGCTGCAGTAAGTCTTTTCTTGGTTTTGTACTGGCTAGGTGTTTCTGTATTAATATTATTTTTTTTTATGGGTTTTTTTTTCCTTTTTAGTTTGATTTTACCCAAGGTTGTGATCTTTTCAACCAGATCCATCTAGACAATCTTTCAGCTGCATCTATGATGTCTTTTAATGCCCTCCTCTTTGCAGACCCCACAACGCCAAACTTTGCGAGTGCCTTGCATAGGGATTGCCCCACTAAACCTCTGCATCCCATCTCGATACTAAAATCAATATCCTTTACTATATAATCATAAATTTTACTATAGAGGTTTGATACAATCTCATACGTGCACACACATACACAAAAGATAATGCATTTACCTTTTAAACAGGCAAACTGTAGTGCATTCACAGCTCCACGGACATCTCCATTACTTGACATGGCAAGGGATTCTAGAGTCATCTTCGACGGTACTGAAAACTTATATGTTCCCTGAAAACAAATGGAATAATAACTGTACTGTATTCAGATGTAGTGAGATATTACTGTATATGCTAAGCTCAATATGGACAGTTATGGGGCTTGGATGAATTGCAATGAGCAGTAGTCCTCCAAATACCCTTGTAAACCATTTGTCTTATAGTCCAGCATAACAAAATAGTAATTCCACTGTTCCACTGCTTTTCTCAACATGTAATCGTAAGTGAAGTAGAATTCAGACACACATTATATAAAATAGAATTAGGATAAAATAACAGGATCTTAAAAAAAGTTACAATAGATCTTTTTTTTAATGTTTTTTCTGAATTGAATGAACTCTTCATCAGTTTTAATTAGGGATGTACCGGAATTTGTATCAGGCCGGATATCTGCAGCCAGATTTAAATAATGGATATCCGATTTCACTAGATTTTATGATATCTGGTAACCGGGTTTCAAGAAATCCAGCCTGGTTTATTTAAAAATAACAATACCTTTCATTGCTAATAACAATTTCTGATGAACTTAAAAACTCTAAATGAAAAGAATTTGTTTTTAAATACATGTAACCAGCCTGTAAGATTTAAAAAAAAAAAAAAGTAACGTTAGAGGGAAAGTTTACTCGCCCCAAAATAGTTTGTCTCGACCGAAATACTTATGCAAAGAAGATTGACTCATGCCTAAAAGAAAAGAATCCTATAAAGTGTAATGAACTATGATAACTTTGATCTCATTGTTTTATTTTTCCTCTTCCTAGGTGAACAAACTTTGCAAAGAAAAATGGTTATGTACATGGATACATTAATATTGTTGTCTTTGAAATTCATATAACGAAAAAGCTATTGGGATGTTTATTTCTGCTCAGGTCGCCCCTGATAACTATTCAGTTGAATATTTAGAAAAATCTTTTCAACTCAACCAGCGATCGAGAAAGCTGGGAAACTTACATGTCCGAGAGGGTGGTCGAGTTAAATCTTTACAGGCTGCATGTAACTATTTATTGCACTAGAAAGAATAATAATGAAAGAATGTATGGGCTGTTAAAGAACATTGTAATACAACTCAGCAATTTTACGTTTTAGTCACCCATTACATTTGTCATTTTAAACAATTTGCGACTTTTGCTACGGAAGAGCATACGTGTAAATTTCTTTTCTTTTGTTTTCTTTTTTTATAAAACCTGGTTTTATCAGTTTTCTTTCGGCATTGAATTTATTTATATATATTTATTCATTATTACTAGATCCAATTAAATGATTAAGTTAAGAGTAAACAGTATTAACAAAAATCAGTTTTGACAGTGTTTATTAAATCAGAAGAATTTGAATGGATTGCTTCACTTTAACTCATTTAAAATAGTATGAAACATTTTAAAAAATTCTTACTCTTTTTTGGTGAAATGATACTTTAACCTAGTTTATATGGTTTAATTATTTGATGAATTATCTTTTTCAATTAGTGACAGAATTAATTGATATGGCAAATTAAATGACTATCATGGATTTATATCAGGTATTATTTGAATATTTTTTAATAATTGACAGTTCTATTAATTTTTAATGGAACATGAAAAATTTACTTATTTCAAATGTGAAAATATATTGTCCCTGGCAGAAAAAAGGGACTATCATTCGCTATGGGTGTCTGCCGTCGTTGTCTCCTTTTTCTCAATTGGATAACTTTGTTATTCCTAAATATATTTCAATGAAATGTTGTATGTAGGCTTGTGGAGAGATTCTACCTGGAGGATGGTGAGTAATGGCCAATCCGATTGTTTACATTTTATAAGCAACAACGCTGTTTTTGTTTACAATTGGGAAAATTTATCAAATCTTGACCGATTTTGCTGAAATTTGGCTATAATAAAAAAGAATTGAAAAATGTTGAGTTATGGTTGATCCGATTGTTTGTTTACATTTTATAAATAACCATATGCCAATATGCAAAAAATATTGAAATTTGGAACTGCTGAACCGATTAGAATGAAAAATTATTTTAAGAATTTTATGGTTTGAAAAAAAAACAAAAAAAAAAACGGGTTAACAGTCCTAATAAACAACTTATTGACCCCCCCTCTCTATTTCAACTGTTTTCTGCTGGGGGGGGGGGGGGACCTTTTATACCTTTTTCTTTTAGTAATATTAATAAGAATGTCATAACACATAACTAATTTTCAAGCTTTTATCTACAAAAATAACAAAGTAACAAATGTCAAAATTTGGTGGAAAACGTTGATGACAACAACATAACTCCACTCTGCTGAGGCTGGAACCAGGTACACAGCAGGCAGAGTTTTGTGGCGAGAACAGGGTATTACATACTCTAAAATAGATCAGTACATAGAACATCATTTGTAGTTCTGAAATCTTTGTAGTTATGCATAGATTTATTTTCTGTTACACGGGTTATTGTAGATTAGCATATTATAAATAGGTATTATCTAAGGTAAACTTAATCTGTAGCTTATTTATTAGATCATTTATTCAAGAATTTTACATGAGAAATTATGTTAGTATTGTTCAGCCGGATAATCAGGTAAGATGCAGATCAGGTCAGATATCAAAAACCCACATCCAGTACATCACTAGTTTTAATCCAACATTTTCATTTCATAGCCTAAGTAAACCAGAATGAAGTTGAATTCAATTTGGCTTTCTAGTGTTTCTACATGCTTAAACTACATTAGATTATTTGAAGATATTTTAACTTGCCTTTATAGATTCTTGAGTCGCAATGCGTGCAAGGACTTTGGTGAGGATTGTCAGAGCAACAGGATTGAAACTATAAAAAACATGAATAAATGAGTCAGCAACCTGTATACAATTTAAAATCTCTACATTTGTTATACAAAATTGCTGAATGCACCCTGCCCACAAATATTTGCTATTATCTGAAACCTTATAACCATGAGTTTCTTGAAAGCCTCAATAAATGTCCAAATTTTATTCTTGGTACAAGAAATATCTAGAAAATCAGGTTTGACAGGCAATCTATAGAAATTAAATTAATATGCAATCTAAACCTGTCTTCCTCTACAAAAAACTAGTGGTTAACCATACTTTTGCATATTTAGTAACAATAATATTGGAGGTCTTTTGAAAGTTTTAGATTGTTTTGCCATTTCATATCTTTCAAAACAATTTATTTCTTAAGGTGTACATTATTTAAGACAGTCCAAATTACCATTTAAAAATATTGGTATTTCTTGTATGACTAATATAATGATTATATGAAAGGAAAATTTTAAACAATTTTGTGAAAAAGATACTTATATACTACAAATTTATTTTTAATCAAATATTCACAACACCATTTTAGAATTGTTTTTAATACTATTATTAAAAGGTGGATGTTCCACAGTGATTTTTCAAATTTCAAATACAGTAAACCCTTTATAACAAATTAATGGGGGGGGGGGGGTATCATTAAAGCCAAAAGTTTGTTGATGGTTGACCCTCGTTCAATAAATAAGAAGTATGTTTTGTAGTTTGCTGCATTTAGCGAACATCATTTGGTAAATCTTCTTAAAGTAGAAGCCATGGCAGAAATGCACACAACAAACACATCGCAGTAAGCACAGAAGGAAAAACGTGTTGACGTGAATGAGTATCCAAGGAGACTAAGCCAGAACCACGCATATATATAGTATATATCCTATCAGTCTTGGCACGCACGCACGCAATCAGTGATTGCATTTATCAAACTTTGTTCGGTAAATAAGAAAGTTTGGTTCTTTGTAGGAAGATGGGTCCGGAGGTACACATATCTGGACATATTTTTATTTCAGAGTATACATCTTTGTTGGCCGGAGAGTGAAGAGTGTGAAAGAGATAAGGAGAACCGTCAGTCTGTCCCCAAAAGGGACAGCGGTCTCGGGCCTTCCGGCTCCGCTGATGTCTGTCTCTTCTTTGAGTGTTGAATTTTTCTGTCCGCGTCTGCTTTATAGATTTCTCGAACGCCAACGCAGGTGTCATTTCCGGTCCGCATACCCTGTTTTGGACACCTACGCAATATACCTATTTCATAAGGTGACCGGGGTCACTTATATTTCCGCACAGGTGTCTGTCCCCGGGATAACCTTTTCGTGGTAGGATATCATAACAATACTAAACAAACAATAAATTTATTAAAAAACTACAAAGCAAACAATAATTTATTCTAATACAGAACAGTTTATTAATTAACAATACTTTCATGCAAAACTTAATACCCATTTCACTCGTTATTGAAACAGGTTACACAGTGACCCTGTTTTCATTTTCATATTATTTTTTTCTTGAATTTTTATTTATTTTTAATTAAAGTTTTTTGAAAAAAGTTTTCTTTCAATTTCTAAAAAACAAAAGTTGTTATGATTTTTATGGGGAAAAGAAAATATTATATACCATGTCGATGGGTTTCTGGCAGTTTTGATACACCACAACCCACGCGGGTTTCAGGGAATTTGTTCATGAAAAGAGTGAAGCAACTCTGGTGAAATTGATTAAAAAAGTATATTTATTCTGCTGGGTACCCTTATACACTGACGAATTTCCCTGGTGACAGAGATACTGTGACACAGCCTTCGGAAATATAATGGTACAGATAGCCGAAAGTACCTGATGTCTTAAATTGTTTTTTTAAAAATAAATTAAATTAAAATACAAATATTTAAATTAAAAATAAAATAAAAATTTGTATGAAAATATTGTTAATTAATGTTTTGTATTGAAATAAATTATTGTTATTATATAGTTTGTTTGCTTTGTAGTTTTTTAATAAATTTATTGTGCGTTTAGTCTTCCTGCCAACTATTGAAAGTTTGTTATGGTCTACATTTATCAAACTTTGTTTGGTAAATCTGAAGTCAGTTCGGATGGATCTACAAGTCAATTTTCAAGAAATGTTGACCCTGAAGGCAAATCGTGTAAATTTATGTGCAAACAGTGTTTTTAGGGGTATTGCCCAGCTCACAAATGCCTCAAAATTGAGAAATCCAAGATGGCCACCGTTTCAGGAAATGTGTATATTCAAAGTGCTGAAGGCAAATCATATAAATGTATTTATTGAAAAAGAACTTGGTGGCATCTGAGGCTGAGTTCATGTCAGTGGCTGAGGTTGAGTTTTCCAATATTTGCGGCTATCTTTCCCAGATAACTTCCAAGCCATTATTAGTTCATACCTGTCTATTAGGTTGTAGCAGTGGCTTATCTACTATTATTCATGAGCATGGTAAGTCTGACACTGCCTGTTTGCGTTGGAATTCATAATAGGTGCACACATGAACTTATTACCAGTCATCATGAGTGTTCCGACAGTTATTGCCAAGCTACCTGCAGTTACATGCCAAGATACATTCCATGCAAAATTTCCTGCAGCTGTGGCTGTACAATGAGATGCCTTATCTCATTGTACAGCCACATGAGATGATCTCCCGGCAAACTTTTGCCATAGGTTGCACTAACTGACCATTCAAGTTCATCCATCCCATTTTCATTATTGGAGGAAGATCCAGATATGACAAGTGTGACTGATTCCAGACACTTGTTTGATAGTGTGAATGCATAATGTGAAACTTGGCTGTATCTGAGGTTGGTGGCAAAGTCTCTTGTGCACAACCTATACAAAACAAAATGACTAGTGTTTTCTCGCATGTATCAACCTTGTGTACACAATATATCTTGCAGATGAATCTTTCTGTTGATTTCACGTCTTCTGTAAGACCAGTAAGATGTTTTTGGAACACATCCCAGGCTGTTTTCTGTGGCAACTGAACTGAGTGACACTATCACAGCCAGTGACAACATGGAAGGCAGTTAATGTGTCCACTTGATCATCACATAGCAACCTTTGAATTTCAAGTACAGGGAAATACGTACCGGCTTTCATGTAAAGATGTGTACATCCCATTCTGCCACAGTGAGCCAGAAGTAGAAGTATGTCTGTATCACACCCTGACACAACTATTGTTTCCATATGAACATGGATGCAGTGCAAAATCAGTTGGCTATCAGCTTCTTCATGGTCAGCCCTTAGGGAGGAGATTGCAAGGTCTAGATTAGATGATTTGACAGTGGTTGCTTGACTGGTTTATCTGTTGGGCTGTGTTCAATCATACAGTTTGAAATTAGTACAGCAAGATCTGTTTTATTTCCTCAAGTGACAAAGCTAAACCAGTGATGGAAGAGGAACTGACTCCTTTTCGTTTTTAGGATGCACTGGTTGGTGGAGTTGCTTGCGTTTGATCCTTTTCCCTGTTTTTATTGATTCGTCTTGATACCTGTTCAAGACAACATCAATCCTCTGGTATTTTGCTCTGGTTGTTAAGAACTGTGTTGGTATAGTCACCAAATGTTCTAATGACAGGCAGCTGGGTTCATGAGGGTAATATTTGCAGGGGTTTGGACTTCTTATTCAATAAATAACCCATTTCTGGCATCATTTTTCCTCTTTTCTATGTGCTTTAGGAGTTATGGGTTCTTCAAAATGGGAGGAAATGTCTTTTTAGGGGAGGGGGGTGCTAAATGTTGGCCTGCCATAAAAACTAATCTAAGGGTGTTAAAATAAATATTCCACTGGATTATATTCATTTAATGTATTGCCTTGAAACAGTGTTTAAAAGCATTAAATACTTTTCTGATGATCAAAAATATAGAACCATTATAGTAAAAACCCCAAATTGTATGTGTTTTTTGAAATCATGAAAAGTAACGTAGTCAGTTGAACAAATGGTTCAAATTTGGCTGAATTATAGTTCAATCTATCCTCTTTGTCCTACTCATATCTAACTTGGCCAAACTGCCACAGAAAATGCTACATTTCATACAATTTTTTTTCAGAATTCCATCTCAGTATCAATAAAATAAAGCATTATAAACCCGTGACACCGTTTCTGGAGACAAATCAACTCAAGTTATAACAAATTAAAATATGCTTAAGCATGCTTCTGCCAACTTCAGTCCTTCATTAAATTGGTATTTAAGAAGATATCTAGCTGAAATCTATTTCTAGCTTCATTTAACTGCCATTCTATATGGTTTGGGTCCTTCAAAATTGGGGAGAAATGGCTTTTTAGGGTGGATCTATTAATTTCTTGGACGGCCGCAGAAACCAATCTAAGGGTGTTAAAATAAAGATTCTATAATTTTTGCATTTGATGTATTGCCTTATGTAATGTTCCAAGTTATGATTACTTAAACATGGCTTCCCAGAAATACTGATGAAATTTGGAGCACAGTTTGAGATCTTTTTTCTAAAAAAATGAAGCCAGAAATGGGTTATGTGGGTGAAAAACTACAGGGGTACCAAATTTCAGCTACATATCTTATTAAATAGCATAGTTATAAAGTGTCAAATTTAGCAAATCATGCTTGTGGCTCATTGACATGTAAATTTAAGCAAATTTACATTTGTCTTAACTTCTGAACCATTTGTTCAATCAAGCTGAAATTTTCAGGGTTGAATTTTCTCTGGAAAAGGTATCACCTACTGAAATTTCATCAAAATCTGAAATGGTGCCCATGGGGACTAAAGAAATATTAGGTGATTTGATATGGAATGACTCATATGTGTGCAGTGGACATGTGATCCTTGTGTTAGCGGTCTGTCAAAAATAGGGTCTTGAACCCTGGCCCAAGATAATATTGTTATTGCGATTAGCAAGTGACAAACTCATTCTTCATTTGTAGGATGAAACATCTTGTCTTTATTTAACATCATTTTCATTAGTCATCTGTCTTGTTATTCATACAATTCAAGATAATATATATCTATTCTTTTTTTCAGACCCAACTTCTTTTACACCCCACCCCCCTCAAAAAAAAAAACAAAAAAAAAACAACAACCAAAAACAAATTTTAAAAAACAAACCAACATTGTTTACATTTCAAAAATCTTTTTACACAATCCATTACAGCATATTGGACATACTTGAAAGAAAATCTACAAAGTTAGTAAATTCCTGGACACCTATGATCAACCTGTTTCTAGATTTTATTTAAAGATGGCAATTTTCACAATATATATAAAATTTAGGCAGTTTCTGCACATTCAATCCAAAAACAGTTTATGGCAATAGATTCCCCATATATGAAAACCTACAAAAGTACATTTCATTCAAGTTTCTACCTTGTTCAGTTAAAAAAAAATATGTACATAAATACATTTAGTTCTGTGGTGCTGACCATCTTGGATATCTCAATTTTCATGGTTTGTAGGCCATTTTTTAGCTGGACATACAGCTGATTTGGATTCAGCACACCACAATACGCCAAAAACATTGTTTGCACATAAATTTATACAATTTGCCTCAGCACTTTGAATATACACATTTTCAGAAATGGGAGCCATCTTGGATTTCTCAATTTTGAAGCATTGTTAGAGAATACAGCAGATTTAGATTCAGCACCCCTCAAAACACTGTTTGCACATATTTACACAATTTGCCTTCGGCACTTTAAATATGCACATTTTCAGAAATTCTGCATAGTCTATTAAAACAGAAAATTATTGTAGCATTTTGAAAATGAATAAAAAATTTTTATTACTGTTGGTACTTATGAAATTTTTTCATTGGTGTTTCAGATAAGAGCTGACAATCAGAAATTTTTATAGGTAACATCAGCATAAATGACTGAATATTACAACATTGAATGGCAAGTTACCTCCTAAAGAATAATACAAGTGGTTGAAGTATTGTAATAACCCATAATATTTAGTGTGTTGTCTTCTAGTTCAGATAACCAGTGCAAGTAAAGATAATTGTGCTTTATTCAGAAATCATACAACTTGTGATATTACATTAAGCTTAATTACATTTTAAAGAATAATATAACAAAATATCTTCCTTTAAAATAAACAGAACAACCAAGATGAAAAATTGCAAAGAATATTACCTTATATGATCAATATTTAAGTCATCCTGAAAATCTTTAGGGAAAAGCAGTTTTTCATTAGAATTCCCATGTGTTGAATCACTGATAATAAACACCAAAGGACTACTTCCTACTGCCATATATTTTCTAAAATAGTCAAAAGGATAGAGATACATATTAGTTTTAAATTCATTTAATAAATAAGAATGAACTTATGTAAAGCAAATCCCATGTTAAGTGAAAATCAAACCTAAATACCCAAGAGAACAAACATATTTTTCCTTTTTTAATAGAGATGTAACCAAACTACAATGGTAGCTTATGAAATAGAAATACAATTTATAAGTTTGCCATCTGCAGAGTTCCCTGGTTTTCTAAAACAGTTATAATAAGTAGGTTTCATCATTAGCTACAATAATTACATTTTATATAATACCAATTGAATAAAAACTAAGAGATATTATAGATTTTACAATTCTAATATACTGTTTCTAACATCTTTGAAATTTCAAAACAAATATGATATGTAATTCAAGATTAAAAGTATCATTATTTTTTTTTCTCCTTTGGAAGCAATAACATTTTGTACTTCTAAGCATCTGGTGTTCTAATGTTGAATTTTGGGAATATGCTATGTAAGTCAAACATTTAAAAATTTCTAAGACAATGTATAAAAAACCCCAAAAACTAACCGTACAATTTGATGGAAAGCAGATGGATCCCGAAAGAATATATTTGGGTAATCCTAAAAATGATGAAAACAGAAAATATTAAGATAAAGTGATTCAATAATAACAATCATAATAACTTGATAAAGTTGTTGTTCACTTATATTTATGGCTGATCTAAAAACCCTAACAACAACCTTTTGTTTCTTGAATATATTTTCCTTCACATATCTGTCATTGAACTTTCTACAATTGAAGCGCTCAGCTTTATAGGTTTACTTGTTTCTCCATATGATCATCAAAATAAATAGAAAATGTTACACACTGATATCAGGATATTAGACAAATACACTAAAATATAATGAGCACTAATTACATTTACTTAACACTATGAATGTCTGTTATGAAAGCCATGTAACTTTCCTTAATATGCTATGAAAAATCTATAGAGAAATTTAAAAAGTATTTGAAAGTACTAAAAGCATAGGGGTAGATGACTGAAGTTTTAGCAACCTCAGAATGTAAAGAAGTTTGTCTAATGTTTCTGATGTTGAGAAAAATGCTATTACAAGTTCATAAACTTTTAAACATAAAAGATTATCATTTTTGTGTCTCTTTGCTTAGATACACATGCTTTAAATGCCACCTTCACCGGCCATTAAGCTTGATATCAACTCACTTCTTTTGTATTGAATTTATATTATAACTAGCTGGGCCCACAAAATTTCCACGGGTGTTGACAACTAAGATTATCTCATGTCTCTGCTCTTCTCTCACCCATTGCCTGTATCTTCTCATTCTCTTGCTTATCCCTTCCAAACTTTCTTTCCTCCACTCTTATTAACTACCTTTCTTTTTTACCCCTCTCCTCCCTCCCTCCTATTAAACTGTGCATTCTTTCTTCCTACCCATTCAGTAAACTACCTAACTATCTTTTCACCACCTCTTTCTTTCTACCCTTTTATTAAACTACCTAACTCTAGTTTATAGTAAAAAAATAATTTTTTAATAAAATAAATAATATTTTCATTTATTTAATATATAGTTAAAAAATAAGTAATACATTTTCATAAAAAAATTACTGATTTGCTGAACCGAATGTTAACCAAGTTTTTTTACAAACCTGTAATTTTGTAATATAACAAATATGATGAAACAAACCTAATACTGAAATGTGCCAATTTATCAACTCCAATTCTCCGACATTATGATAAAACGAAGTCAATGCGGAAACTTGAAATCTTTAGAAATAATTATTTATTTCCTGACATGTT
>VCCN01006693.1:34413-49854 GCA_006491835.1 Architeuthis dux | reverse complement strand
TCTCCGTCACAACCGAAATGACGAAGAGACAATGAACATTTGATAACTGGAGTTAACCATGAATTGTGAGTTTTTTCTCCACGCGAATCCCACACTTTTTCACAACCAACAAGTTCCAATCCCAGTCCCAAACCAAACAGACCCCATCCCAACCTTCCAAAACCCCAAACAACCCTACCTTTAACATGTATCTTTTATCTATCCTTTTCTCTTCTTATCTAATAAAGATTGGATTGTCTCGGACACAAAAAACCTGTTGTATTGTTGTTATTTCTCTCACACTTGAGTCCAGTGATCCCATTCGTGCTAACAAATCACCACAAGGAGGAGAGCTGGTTCTCTCTTCCAAACTGGACACTACGAGTACTTTTGCGGAAAGCAAGGGTAACACCAGAATGATGTTGTGTAATGTAAACACAACATCCTCCTTATTTTCTTTTTCTTTATAGATGTGCACTTTTTGTTGTGTTACAGTAACACACATACAAACAGAAACAATTAGAATATATATTAATGTATTACAAGTGTCAATCCATTTTTTATTTTCAAATTCTCTTTCATATAGTATTTTTAATTTATTACCTTAAAATAAACTGAAAAAAGCTACTGACTATTGGCTCTCAAAAGCTTAACATTTAATTGAGAAACTTTGTCTCAAAAATAACAATATATTACAATATTTTAAAACTCATAAAAATACTCTAAAATGTAAGAAACACAAATTTTAGCAAATAAAGAATTGCTTGCAGAAATGTTTCTTTAACAGAAAAAAAAAAGTGAAAAATGATTGTACAAAACTATCAAATACCATATATTTTGGTGGATAAGGCGACCTTCGGATTTTCTTGCAATTATAACCTAAATGAAACCTTCAAAGATATTTAATTATTGCAATACATTTTAAAACAGCTTTAAAAATGTGTGTAGGTAGCTTGTAATGGATTTTAGTGCAAAATAAAAAAGGTGTAACACTACAGCAGCTTTTTTCAAGACTGAAGACACCAGCAAGTTTTGCTGACTCACCATTACGGAAGATTGTACGATATTTTGAGGTTAGTGTTTTTATATTTGCATTCTAGTAGCCAAATATTTTAGAATAAACAAGTCTGTAATGAGGAGAGGGCTTTGAAGACCAACAATAACCAACAGAAAACAGTGTTTAACATAGCCGACACTGGCGCCTTTCCTCCCCTTTGGCACTCACCCACCATCTCCAGTAGGCTGTCCAACATTACCAGTAATATTAATGCTGTGTCCGTATATTTGCTTGTCAGATGTTTAATATACTAGTAGATTAAATATTTGTTATGGGGTGGGGAGTCGGGGTGTGTTATGGAAGTGGTATTTTGAGTAGAATTTTAATGTCACTGCTTTTGTTTCTGGCCTATAGGACAACCCCATTTGGGGGGGGGGGGTTGGATGCTTCAATCTTATCCGCCAAAATATACAGTAGTTTCTTTTTAGTCAGTTGGAAGTCATTTAGTACAATTACCCAAAACTAGAATAACTCACCTCAACCAAAACTAATTTCTTTTCATAATGATCTCCTCCAAAGATATCCAAGCTTCCGTATTTGTTTGCTCGAAGAAGGAAGTCTTGGAATAAGTTCTTTTCAGACTGATAACTAGGGCCTCCCAACTTGGTGTATTCTGAAAATTAAAAAATTTATAATACAGGCGTTCCCCGACATAGTGTGGTTCGCAATATAAGGCAGATGGTTGGTGGACCAACATTTCTACCTATATTATCACTGATTCATCCGGAAAACCTTGAATAAAATCAAAGTTTCCCTTTGAACCCATAAACCCGATATTTCAGACCACTATAAGCCCATTTGAGGACAGAGACAACACAAATCCCACCCCACCTCCACTAAGATATATTTGACTTACGTCGGCAAACTAACTGTAAAAATGAATTAAACAAAAACATTTCAGTAGTCAATGAATGAAACTTTTTAAAAATTTTTTTATTAACATACCATAGCAGGAAAACTATGAAGATCTTCGTAGAAAGCATTGAGCTCAGATACACGGTAACAGAAGGTGCAGCAGCTTACGGGTTGAAAGGGTTAAGTCATGTAAATATTTTGTTTTAGTACTTAGAAACAAAATATTTACATGACTTAACCTTTTCAACCTGTAAAAAGCTGCACCTTCTGATACCCTGTATCTGATCTGAAATTAGGTATACTTGTAATATATTGTATCACTCAGTTTTTATATGATAGACAATGTTTGCCATCTTTCATCTATCGCCCATCCTTGATTATTGCCCATACCCACCCAGCAGTTATCACGGCTCGATTATAATGCTGTTAGCTTTCTTGGACCCAAACACTCACGTTATAAGGGGGACTCCTGTAGGACACTATAACTAAAATGGAATGACAATAAGTAGCATCCAAACAGTGGCTCTATAAGATGTTTTCTAAACATTGTTTAAAAAAATGAAATTATGCTAAATAGATTGCTGAAAGTGAAACATCTGACCATTTGGTAAGATGCAAATATAGGGATAGGCATAGAAATGAACCAAAAAAAAAAAACACACACAATGTTAGAAAAGGTTCTGGCTTTCATTATTAAAAATTGAATATTCCCTCTTAAAATGAATATATTTACTTTAATAAGTACATACTAAGGAATATTTTCTAAGAAGTATTATCTTACTATGTTATTTAGGACTGGGTTATATTTTATAGTATTTTTTTTTTTTTTTAGTTTGGTAAAAATTCAGTTTTCATGAAATTACTACTGTTTGAAGTTTTTTAAAAATTTCAAATTCCCTATGCAGAAAAATTGTAAGAAATTTATGAATTATTATTTCAATTACTTTTGCACTTTGGGACCATTATTAAGTAAAACTTATGAATTGTTTATTTTTGGGGTTGACTGTGGGTACCTGGAACCACAGAAATGAAATTGCAGATAAGAGACGAGGACCACTGTACATTCACAATATACTCTATCTCTATTTCTGAAAGAGAACTACTTTTATCATCATCCGTCCACAAATTCTCTACCACGGGATAATTGAGTAAATGATCTTTCTCTAGCACTAGAAGATGTATTCATTTCATGTCAGCAGTTCAGAAATTGCAGGTTAGATCAGATTATTCCCTGCTACTGGTAAATTAACACAATACAAACTGTTGCATATTACTTGGAGAGGAAATCAGTACTACCAAGTAACCCTATTGCCTTGATAAATGCTATGATGTACCCAGCATGGTATCTTGACATATTAAGCCATGGGTTAATTTGATTTTTTTGTGTTCAGAAATTATGGGGATTTAAATTTGGCTGAGAATGACAGTTGCAACTAATAAACCTTTATTCACAATTAAGAAAATAAATGAATAACATTAACCTTCTTGGTGTGTATCCACAAAATGGGTATTGAGAGACTGTAAAATAAATAAATCTTTATGGATGTTTAAGTTTTGTTGATGTTTTTGTGAGATGTCTTGAAATTTTCTCATTTGGTAAGTCAAAACCATTTATTTTCTCAGAAAATTTCTCTATATTCATGACACTTTTATATTTTTTATACAATTTTTACAAAAAGGTCAGAAATAATTTCAAATTTCATTGGTATTTAGATGATTTTACACTTAAAACTCTGAAGTGGCTCATAAAGCAGGCATGCTCCACACATTCAATTCTAAATACACAAAATCTTTGTTCGTGAAGCCAAGCCATTCATTCAATCATTCACATAAAATCTAATTGAAAGATGGACCAATGGAATGCATTGTATCAAGTTTATTATTGTATTAATTTAATTTCAATGGTTTATGATGCCTCTGCTAATTTTCATCAATTTTAGAAGTATACCATCCCTCCTAACTGAGTTCGGTATTTCTGAGATGAGGTATTAGTATTACTGATACTATTGTTCGGACTGAGATCCTCATCTTGGTTGTCATTTTCACAACGTTTCGGCCGATGTACCCTCCGGCCTTCTTCAGGTGTCAAGTTTTGTCGGTAACTTACCGGAACTATTGAACAGGAGCACCACAACTGAAAAATTAACCACAAAATAATTTCTAGGACATGGATAGTGGAATGAGGACAGTATACCCCCGTGGATCAAATAAAGGGTTCAGTTCAATAGTTCCGGTAAGTTACCGACAAAACTTGACACCTGAAGAAGGTCGGAGGGTACATCGGCCGAAACGTTGTGAAAATGACAACCAAGATGAGGATCTCAGTCCGAACAATAGTATCAGTAATACCATCCCTCCTGTTCATTAACACACAAAGTTTACAACGTAAAATCAAAAACTAAAAATGTTATCAAAAATAATTTTAAAGATTTTTCACAATATTTTATAATTTAAAAAAAAAAAAAAGAGCAAGATACCATACTACATACTTCCCGATATCACCTATAGAGCTGAAAACCTAACCAAAAGATTGACTCTCAAACTAAGAACCATGCAACATGCACAAGAGAGAATCATGCTCAACATTACATGGAGAGATCAGAAGACAGCACAGTATATAAGAGAAAAAACAGGTGTCAGAGATATCATAAAACATCATGACTCACAATATAGATCCCTAGAGATCATATGCAAAATGGTGGCCGGCCAAAAATAAAATTCAAAGATTTTTTTTTGTTGATTGAATGCCTTTGTGTTCTTAACACGTTTCAGCCAATCCATTCTACAGCCTTCTTCAGGTGTACTATTCGAATATGATGGTGGTAAACAGAAATTTTTCTCTCCAAGGGTAGCTACGCATATAAACGAAGGATTCAGGTGTTTTCCTTTCCTTTCCTTGATAGGCCAGGATTTCCATACATTATATATTATATCAGATACCATGAGTGAAAGAAAAAGGAAAAAAATAGGAACTGAGCTCAGAGCTTATAACCTCGATTGAACAAATAAGTACTTATTTATTGCCGCCAAAGACAAAATAGGGTGCCTTGTGGGTCATGAAGTGGTATTTGTTCCAAAGGAATATAATTTGAGGTGGCACTTTGAAACTAAGCATCCTATTCTCGCTAAATTGGATTCACGTGATAAGAGCATTAAAGAGGTCAGTTTGGTAACTGCTGAAATTGGTTGAGATCCATTTTCTATGGATCCAGAAGAAATGCACATAAAATTCCAATTCCAACTTCAAGCTTCAAACTTCACCCGTTTACAAAATGAAGCACAGAAAAAGCAGTCTGAAAAAGTACTACAGAATTCTGGACAGTGAAAAGTACCAAAATATTATCGAACTTGCAATGAAAATGTTCAGTATTTTTGGTAGCACCTACATATGAGCAAACCTTCTCAGTCATGAACATGGATAAGAGCAAGCAACGTTCTTCTTTAACAGACAATATTTTGAAAGTATCGACTACACATATGTCTCTGGAATACAACAAGCTTGTTGCCAGAAAGAAATGTAATATTTCTCATTGAATTTGAAGGTAACAACATCTTTAAAAATAAAAGTTAAGGAAAATAAATGATTGCTTTTTGTCAATAATTTTTACTTTTCTTTGATCTTTTTACTATTTTATACAGTAAACTTGTGCTACAGGACTAGCGCTTTTCATAAAGTAGCTATGAACAAAAGTTTTCAGCAGGAAATTGATACCTGAGGATTAAAGATTGTATAAAAGATAATTTTATTGTTTATTAAGAAGAAAGAGTGGAGAATAATCTGATATAAACATTCTTTGAGAAAAACTATAGAACCGGAGAAATTTTTGAAATTCTTTATCACTGTTTACTTTAATAGGCAATAAATAAATCATTACGCCATATTTGATGACAGCTAATTAAAAAGAATTATATCCTGTAGTTAAAAATCTACCAAAAATAAAGTAATAGTCCAACGAAGATGAATATATGGCAATAACTACAATGATAATTTTGTGAAAGTGTTGCATAGCTGTTGTTAACATGCATACAAACAATTAGCAGATGCAAGCGTTGCACAGAAGAAGGATAAAGCTAAGGCTGTGTTTTTTAAAACAGGCCAAAGTGCTTTTATTTCTTGTTGTTTACGGCCTCAAGTTCTCGCGTAATCATATGACGGATTCATTCAAAACATAGCAGTTTTCCAAAACACAACATGTAAACATTTCGTCCCCAGAGGGAAAAGAAGGTTGCTGACAAAGCATGTACGGAGAGAGAGAGAAAGGCTAAGAAGACGTATTTTGGTCATGGCTAATTAGCTTTGCATGAGTTCGATTTTTTAAGCTAAGATGAACTATAGAAAATTATATTTAATTACCAATTTCATTTTCTTATTTGAGACGCTAAATGAACAACCTAATTAAGTCACCCGTCAGAGATGGTAGGCAAACAATAATACAGGGAAATACTTTAAAGCAACATTAAAAGTAGTTTGAAAAAAAGTTTGATGAATTGAACAAAACACGTGTCACATGACAGAAAATGTTTTAGAATAAAATATTTTGCAAATTTAAAGCAAAATTATCATTGTTTTTAAAAAGAAATTCATATTTTATTGCAATTTTAAATTAAATTAGTAAAATTAAAGACAAGTACCAGAATTTCACAATGTCAACAAGAGAACCAAACTGCATGAAAAGAAACGGATCTGGAATGAAAGAACATGTTATTGTTTCAAGGGGTCGGGAGAAGGGTTGCTATTTCTTGGCTAGATCTAGCTGATTTTTTTTTCAATTTAGTCGATAAAGATCTACAATAACCGATTAAATTTGGTAAGTTTAATGAAAGTAAATGTATAATTTTTTATTAATAATTTGTTCTGGAGTCTTAGTATATAGTCGTTTTATTTGATGAATGGGCTTTAAATGAGTATTATATAACATGCTTAACAATAGAGTTAGCTGGAAATGAAAAATCTAGTCGATTTTAGCCATTGTAAAGACAGTTTTAGCTACAAATAACAAGCTAGAATTGGAAACACTAGTAGGGAGGGATTTTTAAAAAAAGATAATAGTAACACCTAGGACTCCTGCCTCCCTCCCACCTGTATGCACCAAGCCCAAACCTTTCTTCTTCTCCTCCTCATAACATTTAGAAGCCGATGTTGATGTTGGGAGTTAAAGAACAATATAATTTTCTGTACCTATGCATTTCATTATATTTGTTTATTCTTGCTTTATAAAACAAAATTTATATACTAAAATACTTCTTATTCACTAATGACGATCGTACATAAAAATGAAATGAGTGCTACCTTTGTGTTGTGTTTGTTTGCAAGTTTTGTAACTGTACAGCAAAGTGTGCGAGGTGTCAAAAGTTATTCGTGGAATTTCAATTCCATGAAAGCTCTGCACCTTGACCTCCATGTGAAATTCAAGGGACAACTGTACATTTAAAGCTAAGTGTAGAATCTTACCTGTGTGATAAGTCATAATGGAATCTGTTATAGGGTTGACCCATTCTTGGATTTGACATTTAAGCTCATTGGCAAGAACTTTGAGAGTAGTGGTCTTCCCAACACCTGCTGGCCCTGTTAGCAGAAGTACAGGTGCTGGCTGGAAAGATAAGTACATAAGTTAGGTACACATATTTGTACAACTAATGTTATGGAGTCTGTATAATGATCTAAAAACTGATAAGAGGTATAAAGCTAAAAACAATACCTTGTACTATGTACCGGATAATGAAAAAGTGTGTTAGTACAAGACAATGGATAAGCTGTTCTGTGAAAAATACAATGATAAAGAGAAATCATAGAGAAAATCATATACAGAGTTAGAAGATAATAGTAACCAAAATAATATAATTTGTCTAAGACACATACTCTACAGGTAGATGACTGTAGTTCCAGTTTCAACATTTTCCTTTACTTATTCTCTATTGTTGCCACTTGTTAACTTTTTAAGCACATCCACACATGCCAAACATTTTATTAAATTAATAAAATACTTCTAATTCATTGAGTTTTATTACTAGCTTAATTAAAAACAATTTATAAACTCTTTAATGCTGAAAACAAGTTCAAAGATCTTTTCATATTAAAAACAAAGATTGCCCAGTTTAGCTCAAATCCTTTGAAAGTATCACAATATTAATATATATTTTTATGCTAATGTTAACTTTTGTACTACCAAATCTACAACCATAACATTTTTTGTTGCTTCTTAAAGAACTACTGACTTAATAATCTTTCTCTACAATTAATACAAAAGAATATGCCAATTAAAATGTTACAGCAAAAACAATAAAAATAACTACATCTTCAGGAATTAAAAATACTACTTCAAAGAGAGGGCAGTTGAAATAATTCAAGGAGAAAATGATTACCTTTTTACCATTCAAATTATTCTTAAGCCAAGTCTCAAGTTCTTGAATTTTCTTCTTGTGAACAGCAAGATCACTCTGAAAAAATTAAAAGCAAATTATTTTTACTGATATATATTTTTATTTCTTACGTGAGGTCAAAACACTGTAATTATGTTCTTTAAGCATTGAAACTTTTTCATTTGTTTTACAATGCCAATATATATTATTTTCATTTATCCAAGTGTGTGTAGTGAAACGAGTGAAGATTTAGTATTGATCAAGGCCCATATTTTTCTATATGGTTTTGATGTCCGCAAAAAGTCCATGCATGCCTAAACTGCAGAATTAAAATTTAAAAAAAATATTCATGCAAATATAACAGGACCCAAGGAAGGCTACTGAAAAACAGGATTGGGGAATCCTGTTTTTCTGTAGCCTCTGACATTCTAATTCATTGAGTTCTATTACTATTTAATTAAAAACAATTTATAAACTTATTTGTTAAAAATAAAAAAAAACAGTTAAAAACATAAACACTGAATTCATTTATGACCATTTTTGGCTGCTGTAGTCAAAATGTTATTTCAGAACACATTTAATATTTTGAAAAAAAAAATTCAGCAAGCCATAAAAATATTTACCTATTATTTTGCCTTTCTCAGATCAATAACATGAAACAACATGAAACATTTAGTGAGTTAAAACTGTGTACATATTTGTTCTTGTATCTCGCCTCTTACTTATGTCTAGAGTTATTTTCGCCTCTTACTTATGTCTAGAGTTATTTTCTTCAAAGCTTTTTAGTTCTGATGTGTCGTGTAATTGTATTTGTTCTTAGTATATTTCAATTGTGCTCTACTAGTGAGTTCCAGTTGTTTATACTTCTTTGTGAGAAGAAGTTTTTTTCTAGTGTTTTTAGGCAGTGTTTTCCTTATATATTTCTTCTGTTCATTGTAAAGAATATTAATAAAGAATAGAAAAAATAGTAACACATTGTCCCTAGTCAAACTTTTATTATCCGGAGATTTCCATTCATATTGAAGTTTTAAAACAATAATTTAAGTGAATGTTTTGTGTATTTTCTTTTGCATTCTTCCATTTTGTATTCTCATAACTTTTAACCATTGTAAATTATAAAGTTTCACACCTTCGCCCACTCGATGTTAAAAACGGTGCACAAATAAAAAGAAATAAGAGAATTAATGAAAGAAAAACAAAATTTGGATTATCCACTGTAACCATGATAAATATTAAATATTGATATATTGAGAAATAAGTGATTAATAATTTAGAAATAATATTAATAAAAAAGATGGTAATATAAATAAATAATATTAAAATACTACATATTGAATTAAATAAACTAGAGTAAAGTTTTTACAATCTCGGAAAAATACAACATTTTAGGGGCTGATTTTCAAAAGCTAACTTGCTCAAAATCTTTTCCAGTGTTACATTTGTACACAGAAAATTTCATGGTGTTATGTTGTGTAGTTTTTGTGAAATTTAGAACATTTCCGTGTTAGATTTTGCTGCACTATGTTTGTCTTTTGTCGGGTGACCTCAGAACAGCTTTTTTTTCTTCACAAATTGTGAAGTTTTCTCTGATCACATATTTTTCACTTAAAAAAAAAAAGATTTTCAAATGAAAGCAGAAAACCTGACCATTTAAAACTATATTTTAACTACAAAGTTAGGATTAGGTTTAGGGTTACATAAGTCAATTATGGAACAAATGAAAGCAGCAAACTTTTCATTAATGTGATGGTAGTTTTGCCACTGAAAAGAATATGTCCATATTTTGAATTTAACACAGAAAAGGTAACAATCGCCAAACATTTTCTTCTTTCAACCCCTCTCTAAACTAACCACTGTTCTCCCACTTACTCTAAAAATGATGCAAAGTACCTACTTGCCCTGCAAATAAACTATTTTTCAGCAGCAGTCAAGCGGCAGCTGAAAGATGCTGGGCACAAAAAAAATGTGTCCAATTTAGCATGAATTTTCAATGAAAATATTTTGAAAACTAGCTGAGGGTATGCAGTTGATTGTGTAAAACCATATTAAATCCCATGTCTTGCCAGAAGAATTTCAGTTGGCCACTTACAAACAGCAGTTCAACTGCACATCTACTTAATTTATATTATTAAAAAAAAGGATCCAAAATCAGTTAAAAATCAAAGAAAAAACCTGTAACACAAGAAATAATAGCAAAATATGAAACACATTTAGATTTTGAATAAATTTTTAGCAAAAAATGAAACCGACTAGGTACAAATAGTTTGGAAAAATCATTTATGTTTATCTCACCTAGAGCAATTCATAGAAGAGATTTAGTCAAATGGGAACCCTGAAACACAATTTCTGTGATCACAACAATTCAAAATGGGAGCTGTCCAGTCACAATTCAGTTAAAACATTGATTTTTTTTGCTTAGCATTAATAAATTTTAAGATCATAAGCTGTAGATGGTGATTTACAGACCTAATGCAATTGTCTTCTATCCTAATATCCCATAAAATTACAAGTTATCAATCAATCAATTAGTGAATGTCAAAAATTCAAATATTTCATGTCTTTTTAGCAGGATGATCAATGATCACTCATCAAAATTTCCTGTCTTCTTTTGAAAATGACTCGAGAAAGGATTAGTCAGTACATTTTAAAAGAACGATGTAAATTCTGTTCAATTAGTGTACATTAATTATTAAAGTTTGCAAAGAAAATATATAGGATACAAATAAAAGAGTAAGAGAGAAATAACAGGCAGTACACTTTTGTATACTTTTCAGAGGTGTTTAGGTGGCCCCCGTTAGATTTGCCTCGGATTACAGTATATTTTCCATTGAATTATTAAATTATATTAATTTTAATTTTTCAAAGAAATACAGTGCATGCAAATTATTATGCAAAAGTGTTAGATTATGGTAAATTTAGTAAACAAAGCCATTTTTGTTATAGCCTTGCATTTTAAGAGTGCAAGATTAAGTAACCACTGTAAAATTATTAAAATACGAATTGTAAAAGTGTTTTATTGCTTAACAGAAATACGTTGAAGACCTTGGTGCATCACATAGAAGATTAAATAAGGGCAAATCCATGGTAATAACAAAGAGGAAAGTATCTTGAATTAGGCATATTGTCCGAAAAAAAACAGCCATGAGCAGCAAAACTATATTTGAGGAGGTTGATCGATGTAATGTGTCCAAATCATCTTAATGCTGAATTCTCCACCATGTTGCAAAATATGTCAAGCAGGGATCAAAATTATCATCGTCCCGGAACGGTAGAAAATGTGTTTGAGACGAACATATCTTCCCCAGGACGAAAGGGATTTTTTTTTTAAAACTGTAGCAAATTAGAAAACGAAACTGAACTGAGGGAGAAAGATATAAAGAGTGAAAAGTTACATACATATACATTGTATATGTAAATGTATAATTTTTCAATTCCCTCTCCCTCGGTATATATTTGTCTGTCTCAGAAACAACCCCTGTGAATGCATGTGGTGGGGTGGGGGTTTGCAGGGCACAGAGACCGCAGTTAAAAGCAAGGGTTGTCATTTTGGGCATATTTATTTTCCCTTTATTTTTAATTTTTTTTAAAGTGAAACAAACTGAAATGAAACAAAACCATGTCTAAAACTTCACATTTACTTTATTATTATTATTTTTTGTACATGCCTTGGAATTGATGAGGGATCAAGGATTGCATGAAGGGGTCTAAAAAGTTTTGGGGATCCTTGCTTTAGGACTTAAAATATAGGATTGATTCAGGTAATCTAACTTTTTTGTAGAAGTATTAATAATAAATTCTTATTTTTGGAGTGTAGTGCAGTATTAGTAACAATTTTAGCATTTGGCCATTTTTTGGCCAGAAACGTCTTTGTTGGGAATTTTTAGTATTCCCCAAATTAATTCTGAAACAAATATATTGTTACTTAGTTTTTTCTTGAATGCAAGAATATCAGGAATAAAATTGTTACTTGTTTTTTTAAGTAAAAAATGTGCGGCCCCAGCAAAGTATATTTAATTGAAGCAACTTACCTTTTTTGATGATCATGAGGTAGGGGTTGCATAAAATACTTCTTTAGGCGGCGAGGGGTCTGCCTATTATTGGTTTTATAATATTTTATACTAATTACATTCCTAGATCCCCAAGGACTGAGCACCAAAATTACTTGTCTAGAATGAATAATAAAGGAACAATGGGCATTTTGAGGATTTGATGGCTATCTTGAAAATTATACCTTCCCAGGGTTCAGACTGTGGTAGACTTTTAGTATGTTATTGAGCACACCTGATACAACAATAAAACGTTGAGAAACCTTTTGTAGCAATTTGTGAATGGGGTGTGGGGGAGCTAAGTGGGTTTTTTTGTTTAAAAGTGGGATTTCAGTACTTTAGCAACAATTAAACTATTTCTATGGATTTCAATTTGTGATGCTTTCTCTTCCACCATATATGAGACTCCTAATGAATAAACTGTTTATAATAATAGGCCAAGAAGCTGTTCATGTTTCACCCAAAAACAAGAAAATTGTTGAACAAAAATATGAAACAAGAAGCTTCTTCATATCAAATCAGAAGATTTTGCTGAAATACAAAAAGTTGTGCAAGTGGCTAAATCAATAACATAATGAAAGCAGTGCCAACAAAATCTTTCAATCACAAATACCAAAACAAAACAAGTATCAGCAGTAGATTCTTTCAGGAAATGTTATCATTTTTGTATTTGTTTTTAAATAATAATGAAACATACCAGGAAAAAAAAAAAAAAAAAAAAAAAAAAAAAAAAAAAAAAATCGATTTTATATTTATTAAGTTTAGGCATTCATAAAAAGTAAAAAAAATGTGTTCAAATGATCACTTTTTCTCTTAACAACTGAACTTGTACTCTAAATTTTTAATTCAAGTAATTGTCAAAATTATTTTACATCTTGTAATGAGGGTTTAAAAGCTTGTACCTAAACATTTAAGAAGAATAGAAGTGGATGCTTACCTGTGAAGATGGAGCATGTTTGTCAGTCCACATAAGTATATTGTCTACATGCGCTCTCTTGACTACGCGGCTTTGATTAGTAAAAGTATTGGATTCTGGTTGGATAATCTTCTCATGATTACCAAAAGCATAACTTAAATTCCTCTTCTGAGACTTTGAGGCAGGTTGGTCATTCGTTGAACTTACCCCAAAATCAAAAGCAGGAGTGACCCATTTTGTCATTTTCTAAACAAAGAAAATAGTTCAATTTTAACAACCACTGGCAACTAAGCAACAGAACACCTTGACTTTTATTGTATGTAGTTTTTCAAAAGGAAAAATAAAAACCACAAGGTCAAACTAATCTAGGCAAAGAGTGTGCCCATGCACATAATTATTTGGCAGCATAATATAAATATTATAATGAGAGGCCATTAAGTACATAGTTCAGTTACAATATAAAAACATCAAATAAATAATACACTATCCTTTATTTTAAAATTTGTTAATAATTTGCAGATTTAGGAATCTGAAAAGAAAATTGAAAAGTAATAGACAAAAGCATTAACATCTACAGGCAGAAGAAAACTGTGCAGAATAAAAATCAATCAATTCAAAATATATATTTATAATCACAAAGTGATACCTGAAAAGTATGTTAATTGTTGTGAATTATTCATAAGGTCACCTAGTAATTTAAGTAAATTTCATGGGAACTGTGAACTACACATTAAAAACGTTTTGCAATCACTCTCTCTGCTTATAGGTAGGTAAGAGAGAGGGAGTGTGCGTGTGTATTCAAACTGATTTGAACTAATGCTCTTAAAGATAAATATCGCCCCCCCCCCTTTTTAAGATACATACTTGAATTCCAATCAATGAGCTTTGAATGGAGTTCTTCCTTACTGTGAGTTGATGTTTGGCACTGGAGTCACACTGAAATACAAATATGTATACATGAGCAACTTAGATGCAAAAAGAAATAAATTATTTTTTAAAAAGGCACAGGCAAATTTTAAAATATGAAAAAAAGCCAACCATGAATCATGAATTCGGTCAGTCATGTGTTTTAAAAATACAAGAAAAGAAAATAATCATCCTGTGCAAAGCAAAAAGCTGATTATATGGATGTGAAACAAATAAATAAGTCATGTATATTGCATAGTTTGCCAAACTGGAAATTTCGATGCATATTTACAATATATATTATAATTTGCAGGATGTCAGGTTGTCATGACACTAAGGGAGGCTACTTTGCATAATTGCTTTCAGAATGATCTCCCTTAGATCATTAATTTTCTTTTTTAATTATAAATGATTTGGAATTTATTTAGCAGCTAATGTATTAAATTATTTTAATTAAAAACCAATACATCATTATTCTATTAAATACGGCTTTTGGCCCCCCCCCTTACACTCCCATGAGTTTTTTCAGATAATACAGTGCTTTAGATTTCCACTCCTAGAAAGCAAGCAAAGCAACAGGTATTTTACTAGATAAAACCTTCAGTATTTACTCCTTGATTACTCAATTTATTTATGAAAATGTTACTTTGCAACTAAATATTAGTGGAAATATTTCTTTTACATAAGACTAACCGCCTTTTTATTTTATTTTAGGACATCTCAAATATAGCACTGAACAATTAACCCCATTTCTATATAATGGAAGAAAATCACTTTTATATAAGATTTTTCTCCACTTCTAATGACAATAAAGCCCAATGCCAACCTGTGTATGTCCAAGCATTTTAGTTGTTTCAAGTTTAATGCAAAATGAATACAAGAAATTTAATTAACCTTACTTATAGGCATACTCTTAGCAAAGCCAAGCGTATTTACTAGTTTAAGAATAAAACAATTCATTTAAAGTGGATCCTCTATTTAAACCTTGTAGAAAGTATTTTTTCCATGTTGGCTATCAATAAATTTGGTCTCATAAAGCAGAACGAACAATTTTTAAGGCAGTATAATTTCTTCTTAAAATACAGTCAGTAGTAGTAGTTTGGGAGATGAGATGATTTAAATTAATCCTATGAGCTTCATTTTAACTATTACAGTTTTGGTGTAAAAATTATCTTTTATCTACCAAGAAATTTTTCAGGCATTGAAATAAAACTAACTCAACGTTAACATAGGTTTCTTCAATTTTCAAGTTGGTCTGGCTGGCTGGTTATGTATCATGCCACAGGCTGCACCAATGGAGCTAGAGGGCTGAAAATTTCAAC